>JAXCHO010000575.1:0-28328 GCA_036630365.1 Acanthiza pusilla | reverse complement strand
TGGATTTGGTGTAGATTTAACGTGAATTCAGTAATTTTTTGGGGATTTGGCGTAGATTTAACATAAATTCAGTAATTTTTTTTGGGATTTGGCTTAGATTTAATATGAATTCAGTATTTTTTTGGGGGTTTGATGCAGCTTTAATGGGAATTCAGTAACTTTTGGGGGATTTGGCGTAGATTTAACATGAATTCAGTAACTTTTTTGGGGATTTGGTATAGATTAAATGTGAATTCAGTAATTTTTTGGGGGATTTGGCGTAGATTTAACGTGAATTCAGTAATTTTTTTGGGATTTGGCATAGATTTAATGTGAATTCAGTAATTTTTTTTGGGATTTGGCGTAGATTTAATGTGAATTCAGTAATTTTTTTGGGTTTGACGCAGCTTTAATGTGAATTCAGTCATTTTTTTTGGGATTTGGTGTAGATTTAATGTGAATTCAGTAATTTTTTTGGGGATTTGGCACAGCTTTAATGTGAATTCAGTAATTTTTTTGGGGATTTGGCACAGCTTTAATGTGAATTCAGTAATTTTTTGGGGGTTTGGCACAGCTTTAATATGAATTCAGTAATTTTTTTGGGGGATTTGGCATAGATTTAACATGAATTCAGTAATTTTTTGGGGGATTTGGCGTAGATTTAACGTGAATTCAGTAATTTTTTTGGGATTTGGCGTAGATTTAATGTGAATTCAGTAATTTTTTTGGGATTTGGCATAGATTTAATGTGAATTCAGTAATTTTTTGGGTTTGACGCAGCTTTAACGTGAATTCAGTAATTTTTTTTGGGATTTGGCGTAGATTTAATGTGAATTCAGTAATTTTTTGGGGGATTTGGTGTAGATTTAATGTGAATTCAGTCATTTTTTTGGGGTTTGGCACAGCTTTAATGTGAATTCAGTAATTTTTTTGGGATTTGGCATAGATTTAATGTGAATTCAGTAATTTTTTTTGGGATTTGGCATAGATTTAATGTGAATTCAGTAATTTTTTGGGGGGATTCAGTGTAGATTTAATGTGAATTCAGTAATTTTTTTGGGATTTGGCGTAGATTTAATGTGAATTCAGTAATTTTTTTTGGGATTTGGCGCAGCTTTAATGTGAATTCAGTAATTTTTTTGGGGGATTTGGCGTAGATTTAACGTGAATTCAGTAATTTTTTTGGGGATTTGGCGTAGATTTAATGTGAATTCAGTAATTTTTGGGGGGTTTGACGCAGCTTTAACGTGAATTCAGTAATTTTTTGGGGGATTTGGTGTAGATTTAACGTGAATTCAGTAATTTTTTTTGGGATTTGGCGTAGATTTAACGTGAACTCAGTAATTTTTTTGGGATTTGGTGTAGATTTAATGTGAATTCAGTAATTTTTTTGGGGATTTGGCGTAGATTTAATGTGAATTCAGGAATTTGGAGCTTGTTTGGCACAGCTTTAATGGGAATTCAGTTATTTTTTTGGGGATTTGGCGTAGATTTAACATGAATTCAGTAATTTTTTTTTTGGGTTTGGCACAGCTTTAACGTGAATTCAGTAATTTTTTTGGGGATTTGGCGTAGATTTAATGTGAATTCAGTAATTTTGGGGGGGGATTTGGCGTAGATTTAACGTGAATTCAGTAATTTTTTTGGGGATTTGACGCAGCTTTAACATGAATTCAGTAATTTTTTTGGGATTTGGCGTAGATTTAACATGAATTCAGTAATTTTTTGGGGGATTTGATGCAGATTTTGTATGAATTCAGTGATTTGGGGGTTTGACGGCCCCGGGGCCCCCTGCCCCCCGTTTTTCCCCCCCCAGAGCCCTGCTCGGGCCCGCCGGTGCCGGGGCCGTGCCGCGCTGCCTTCCCGCGCTGGTATTATGTCCCCGCGGAGCGCTCGTGCCGCGAGTTCACCTACGGCGGCTGCCGCGGCAGCGCCAACAACCACCGCGACCAGCAGGAGTGCCTGCGCCGCTGCCGCGCCCCGCCGGGTGAGCCTGCGGCCCAAAAACCCCGAAATCTGGCTGGAAATACCCCCAAAAACCCCGAAATCTGGCTGGAAATACCCCCCAAAAAATCCCTAAATCTGGCCTGAAATTCACTGAAATCCAGCCCAAAATAACCCCCAAAAATCCCCAAATCCGGCCTGAAAATTCCCCGAAATCTGGCCTGAAATAGCCCCCAAAATCCCCGAAATCCGGCCTGAAGTACCCCCAAAACCCCCAAAAACCGGCCTGAAATAGCCCCAAAAACCCCCAAAATCCGGCCTGAAATACCCCCCGAATCCGGCCTGAAATACCCCCCAAAAATCCCCAAAATCCGGCCTGAAATACCCCCCAAAATCCCCAAAATCCGGCCTGAAATACCCCCAAAATCCGGCCTGAAATACCCCCCCAAAATCCCTGAAATCTGGCCCGAAATATCCCCCAAAATCCCCGAAATCCGGCCTGAAATACCCCCCAAAAATCCCGAAATCCGGCCTGAAACGCCCCCCAAAATCCCCAAAATCCGGCCTGAAATACCCCCCAAAGTCCCCGAAATCTGGCCTGAAAATTCCCCAAAATCCCCGAGATCTGGCCTGAAACACCCCCCAAAATCCCCCAAATCCGGCCTGAAGTACCCCCCAAAATCCCCAAAATCTGGCCTGAAAATTCCCCAAAATCCCCGAATCCGGCCTGAAGTACCCCCCAAAATTCCCTGAAATCTGGCCCAAAATCTGGCCCGAAATTCACTGAAATCTGGCCTGAAATTTGCTGAAATCTGGCCTGAAATATCCCCCAAAATTCCCCCAAAATCTGGCCCAAAAATCCCTGAAACCCGGCCTGAAATAACCCCCAAAAATCCGACTCGAAATTCGTTAAAATCTGGCCGGAAATTCATTAAAATCTGGCCTGAAATTTGCTGAAATCTAGCCTGAAATACCCCCCAAAAATTCCCTGAAATCCAGCCCAAAATTCACTGAAATTCGGCCAGAAATTCCTCAAAATCCAGCCCGAAGTTCACTAAAATCTGGCTTGAAATTCATTAAAATCCAGCCCAAAATTCACTAAAAACCAGCCTGAAATTCCCCAAAATCCAGCCCGAAATTCCCTAAAATCCAACCCAAAATCCCCAAAAATCCCCCACAAAATCCTCCTCACAATCTGCCAAAAATCGCCCCCAAAATATGCCCAAAATTCCCCAAAATCCCCCCCAAAATAATTCCCCAAAGTTCCCCAAAATAATCCCCAAGCCCCGCCGGGGGCTGGGGGTCTCTGTGCCCCCCCCATGACGTTCCCCTCCCCCACAGATGATCCTGGCACAGAATTCCGAAAATTCTTCTACTCCAAAGGTGAGCCTGGGGGCGGGGGGGTCCCCAATGTCCCCTCAGTGTCCCCAGTGTCCCCAATGTCCCCCCCAGTGTCCCAAAATGTGTCCCCAATGTCCCCTCAGTGTCCCCAGTGTCCCCCCAGTGTCCGCCAGTGTGTCCCCAGTGTCCCCCCAGTGTCCCCAGTGTCCCCCCAGTGATCCCCAGTGTCCCAAATGTGTCCCCAATGTCCCCCCAGTGTCCCCAATGTCCCCTCAGTGTCCCCCAGTGTCCCAGATGTGTCCCCAATGTCCCCTCAGTGTCCCCCAGTGTCCCCTCAGTGTCCCCTCAGTGCCCACCCAGTGCTCCCTGTGCCCCCCAGTGACCCCCAGTGTCCCAAATGTGTCCCCAATGTCCCTCCAGTACCTCCCCCAGTGCCTCCCCCATGTCCCCCCACCCCTGAGGGTGTCCCTGACCCCATCCCGGGGGTGTCCCCATGTCCCTGACCCCACCCCGGGGGTCTCTGACCCATTTCTGTCCCCCAGGGCTGATCCTGGGGGGTTTCCTGGCCACAGGGGCCGCTCTGGGCTCTGCTCTCAGTGTCCCCTCCGTGTCCCCCTATGTCCCCCCATGTCCCCCCCATGTCCCTGACCCCACCCCGGGGGTCCCTAACCCGTTTCTGTCCCCCAGGGCTGCTCCTGGGGTCTCTCCTGGCCGCGGGGGCCGCTCTGGGCTCTGCTCTCAGTGTCACCCCTGATGTCCCCTGATGTCCCCTGATGTCCCCAATGTCCCTGACCCTTTTTTCTCCCCCAGGGCTGCTCCTGGGGTCTCTCCTGGCCGCGGGGGCCGCGCTGGGCTCTGCCCTCAGTGTCCCCCCAATGTCCCCAATGTCCCTAACCCCATCCCGGGGGTCCCTAACCCGTTCCTGTCCCCCAGGGCTGCTCCTGGGGGCTCTCCTGGCCGCGGGGGCTGTGCTGGGCTCTGCTCTCAGTGTCACCCCAATGTCCCCTGATGTCCCCAATGTCCCTAACCCCACCCCGGGGGTCCCTGGCCCATTTCTGTTCCCCCAGGGCTGATTCTCGGGGGTCTCGTGGCCGCGGGGGCTGCTCTGGGCTCTGCTCTCAGTGTCACCCCTGATGTCCCCAATGTCCCTAACCCGTTTCTGTCCCCCAGGGCTGCTCCTGGGGGCTCTCCTGGCTGCGGGGGCTGCTCTCAGCTCCATTCTCAGTGTCACCCCCGTGTTCCCCCAGTGTCCCCCAATGTCCCCTGATGTCCCCTGATGTCCCCAATGTCCCTAACCCATTTTTCTCCCCCAGGGCTGCTCCTGGGGTCTCTCCTGGCCGCGGGGGCTGCCCTGGGCTCAGCTCTCAGCCTGGGGCTGCTCTCAGCTCCATTCTCAGTGTCACCCCCCTGTCCCCCCAGTGTCCCCCAATGTCCCCAATGTCCCCAATGTCCCTAACCCCATCCTGGGGGTCCCTAACCCGTTTCTGTCCCCCAGGGCTGATCTTCGGGGGTCTCGTGGCCGCGGGGGCTGCCCTGGGCTCTGCTCTCAGCCTGGGGCTGCTCTCAGCTCCATTCTCAGTGTCACCCCTGATGTCCCCTGATGTCCCCAATGTCCCTAACCCGTTTCTGTCCCCCCAGGGCTGCTCCTGGGGTCTCTCCTGGCCGCGGGGGCCACGCTGGGCTCTGCTCTCAGCCTGGCCCTGCGCCGCTGCCGGAGGAGGCCTCGCCCGCCCGGCGCCGCAGCCGCGACCCGCGAGGACCGCGAGTGTCTGATGAAGGACCCCTACCCCGCCTGAGGAGACCCCGACCCCAAAACCCAAAAAAAAAACCCCAAAAAACCACCCCCGACCCCCCCCGCCCCTCCGATAATGATCCGTGCTCTGCCCCCGGGTGATTTTTATTGATTTTTGTAGGAAAAAAGGGAATTTGGGCAATGGAGAGGGGGAGTTGTGTCCACCCCCCACCCTGCTGGGAATCCCTGCCCCAAAAAACCCCAAAATACCCCAAAATCCCCCCAAAACCCCCAAAATCACCCAAAAAAACCCCCCAAAAATGGAATCTTCCCCAAAAAAAACCCCCAAAAAATGGAATCCTCCAAAAAACTGGAATTTCCCCCCAAACCATCCCAATTGGGGGTGTTTCCCTCTGGATTCAGCACCCAGGGAAGTCCCCGTGCCCCCCACCCGATTTTTTGGGGGGGGTCTCAGCGGTTTTGGGGGTCCCCACCGCCCTCGTTTGTTTGATTTTTGGGGAGGGGGTTGTGATTTTGGGGTTGAATCGAAGGGATTTGGGGTTGGTGAATGATTTTGGGGTGGATTTTATACGTTCAGGGATTTGTTGGAATAAAGGGAAGATTGGAACCACCCCCGGCCCAGGACCCCCAAATTCCTGAGCCCCCCCCCCCCAAGCCCCCCGAGACCCTCCCCTTGCTCTGGGGACCCCCTAGGCGGGATTTGGGGGGGCAGAGTGGTTTTTGGGGGGAAAAATGGGAATTGGGAGGAGAAAAAAAAAGGGATTTAAGGGGAAAAAAAGGGATTTCAGGGAAAAAAATGGAATTTAAGGGAAAAAGAAAGGCATTTAAGGGGAAAAATTGGAATTTCGGGGGAAAAACTGGGTTTTGGGGCAGTTCTGGGGAGATTTGGGGGTCCGAGGGGATCTTGGGGGGGCGCGGGACCCCCAATTTCCTGTCCCCCCTCCCCCATCTCCAACACGTGACCCACGTTGGGGACCGGCAGCGTTTTTGGGGGGGGTCCCCACGGGCCGGGGGGGGGCTCAGGGGACATTTGGGGGTCCCCAAGGATTAGAGAGGATCTTGGGGGGCGCGGGGGTCCCCCCGGCTTGGCTGGAGCCCCCCAAATTCCTGTGCCCCCTCCCCAATCCCGGACAGGTGACCCACATTGGGGACCAGCAGCGTTTATTGGGGGGGCTCGGGGGGGTCCCCACGGCCGGGGCTGGGCTCGGGGGACATTTGGGGGTCCCCGGGGGTCGGAGGGGATCTTGGGGAGCGCGGAGGACCCCCCAGATTCCTGTCCCCCTCCCCAAACTGTGACACCGCACCGCGCTGGGGACCAGCAGCGTTTATTGAGGCCGCTCCGGGGGTCCCGGGGGGGTCCCGGGGGGGGTCCCGGGGGCGCCCCCCGCCCTATTTCTGGGCCGGGATCATGTCGTCGATGGATTGCTTCTGCTCGAGCTTCTTCTCCATCTCCACCATGAGCTTGACGCCATCCACCACCATCTGCACCTGCTCCACCTCCGAGAAGCCCAGGCGGTCCGCGTTGGAGATGTCGAACACCGCGCCCACCGCCGCCGTGTCCACCCCGCCTGGGGACAGGGACAGGGACGGGGACAGGGTCAGGGACACCCCATGGACCCCCACGGGACCCCACAGAACTCAGAATCCCAGAAAACCCCAGGGAATCCCAGGGAATCCACAGCATCCCACACAGATCGGTGCCCTATGGCCCCACCGCCGCCGTGTCCACCCCGCCTGGGGACAGCGACAGGGGACAGGGACAGGGACAGGGACAGGGTCAGGGACAGGGTCAGGGACACCCCATGGACCCCACGGGACCCCACAGAACTCAGAGAATCCCAGAAAACCCCAGGGATCCCGAGAAAACCACAAAATCCCCCACAGCATCCCCTGCTCATCAGTGCCCCACCGCCGCCGTGTCCACCCTGCCTGGGGACAGGGGACAGGGTCAGGGACACCCCATGGACCCCCACGGGACCCCGCAGAACCTCAGGGAATCCCAGAAAACCCCAGGGAATCCCAGGGAACCCAGAGCATCCCACACAGATCACTGCCCCACGGCCACCGTGTCCACCCCGCCTGGGGACAGGGGACAGGGATGGGGACAGGGTCAGGGTCAGGGACACCCCACGGACCCCACAGAACTCAGGGAATCCCAGAAAACCCCAGGGAATCCCAGAAAACCCCAGAGAACTCCATGGAGCCCCAGGGAATCCACAGCATCCCACACAGATCAGTGCCCTATGGCCCCACCGCCGCCGTGTCCACCCCGCCTGGGGACAGGGGACAGGGGACAGGGTCAGGGACACCCCACAGAACTCAGAGAATCCCAGAAAACCCCAGAGAACTCCATGGAATCCCTGGAATTCCCAGGGAATCCACAGCATCCCACACAGATTGGTGCCCTATGGCCCCACCGCCGCCGTGTCCACCCCGCCTGCATGGGGACAGGGACGGGGACGGGGACAGGGTCAGGGACACCCCACGGACCCCCACGGGACCCCACAGAACTCAGAATCCCCGAAAACCCCAGGGAACTCCATGGAGCCCCAGGGAATCCCAGGGAATCCACAGCATCCCACACAGATCGGTGCCCTATGGCCCCACGTGTCCACCCCGCTGCATGGGGACAGGGACGGGGACAGGGTCAGGGACACCCCACGGGACCCCGCAGAACCTCAGGGAATCCCAGAAAACCCCAGGGATCCCGAGAAAACCCCAGGGAATCCCAGGGAATCCCAGGGAACCACAAAATCTCCCACAGCATCCCCTGCTCATCACTGCCCCACCGCCGCCGTGTCCACCCCGCCTGCGCGGGGACAGCGACAGGGACAGGGGACAGGGTCAGGGACACCCCACCGACCCCCACGGGACCCCACAGAACTCAGAGAATCCCAGAGAACCCCAGGGATCCCGAGAAAACCCCAGGGAATCCCAGGGAACACAGCATCCTCCACCCATCACTGCCCCACCGCCGCCGTGTCCACCCCGCCTGGGGACAGCGACAGGGGACAGGGACAGGGACAGGGACAGGGACAGGGACAGGGACAGGGACAGGGACAGGGATGGGACAGGGACAGGGACACCCCACGGGGCCCCACGGGGCCCCCTGCCCACCCTGAAGAACTCGGGGCTGTCGTTCCCCCCACCCCGGCTGTTCTTGGGGTTCTATGCAGGGGTCAGGGGTGTCAGAGACCCCCCAGGTGAATTCGGGGGTCCCGTGCACCCCCAGGTGAGCCGGGGCTCCTCCCCCAGGTGAATTCGGGGGTCCCCCCCAAGGTGAGTCAGGGCTCCCGTGCCTCCCCAGGTGAATTCGTGGTTTCCCCCCAGGTGAGCCGGGGCTCCCCCAGGTGAGTCGGGGGTCCCGTGCCTCCCCATGTGAGTCAGGGGTCCCACCCCAGGTGAATCAGGGGTTTCCACCCCCCCAGGTGAGCCGGGGCTCCCCAGGTGAACCAGGGGTCTCCACCCCCCCAGGTGAACCAGGGGTCTCCACCCCCCCAGGTGAACCAGGGGTCTCCACCCCCCCAGGTGAGCCGGGGCTCCCCAGGTGAGCCGAGGCTCCCCCAGGTGAGTCGGGGGTCCCACCCCAGGTGAATCAGGGGTCTCCACCCCCCCAGGTGAGCCGGGGTTCCCCCCCAGGTGAGCCGGGGCTCCCCCAGGTGAGCCGGGGCTCCCCCAGGTGAGTCGGGGCTCCCCCAGGTGAGTCAGGGGTCCCACCCCAGGTGAGTCAGGGGTCTCCACCCCCCCCGGTGAACCAGGGGTCTCCACCCCCCCAGGTGTACCAGGGGTTTCCACCCCCCCAGGTGAGCCGGGGCTCCCCAGGTGAGTCGGGGCTCCCCAGGTGAGCCGGGGCTCCCCCAGGTGAGTCGGGGCTCCCCAGGTGAGCCGGGGCTCCCCAGGTGAGCGCCCCCACCTGTGCCGCGCTTCTGCAGGCGCAGGCGCTTGAGGATCTCGTCGAACTTGGGGTGCTGGCTCAGGTGCTGCAGGCGCACGTGCACGCCCCCGCGCAGCCCCGTGCCCAGGTTGGACGGGCAGGTGAGGATGTAGCCCAGGTGCTCTGTCCACATGAACGGGTGGCCTGCCTTCTTGAAGATCTCCTCGATCTGGGGACAGCGGGGACACGGTGGGGACAGAGTGGGGACAAGGGTGGGACAGAGTGGGGACAGAGTGGGGACAGCGTGGGGACAGCGTGGGGACAGAGTGGGGACAGCGCGGGGACAGAGTGGGGACAGAGTGGGGACAGAGTGGGGACAGAGTGGGGACAGAGTGGGGATACGGTGGGGACACGGTGGGGACAGCGCGGGGACAGAGTGGGGACAGGGATGGGGACAGGGATGGGGACAGGGATGGGGACACGGTGGGGACAGCGCGGGGACAGGGATGGGGACAGCGTGGGGGCAGAGTGGGACAGGGATGGGGACAGAGTGGGGACAGAGTGTGACAGAGTGGGGACAGAGTGGGGACAAGGGTGGGACAGGGATGGGGACAGAGTGGGGACAGCGTGGGGACAGAGTGGGGACAGGGATGGGGACAGAGTGGGGACAGGGATGGGGACAGGGATGGGGACAGGGATGGGGACACGGTGGGGACAGAGTGGGGACAGAGTGGGGACAGGGATGGGGACAGAGTGGGGACAGCGTGGGGACAGAGTGGGGACAGGGATGGGGACAGAGGGGGGACAAGGGATGGGGACAGCGTGGGGACAGGGATGGGGACACTAATATGGACAGGGGTGGGGACAGTGATGGGGACATTGGTGGGACAGGGCGGGGACACCGATGGGGACACCATGGGGACAGAGACAGGGATGGGGACACCAATATGGACAGGGGTGGGGACAGGGATGGGACCCCCGGACAGGGTGGGGTGGGGCCCCCATGGGACACCCCCGGGGGGCCCAACAGCCTCCAGGTCACCCAGAGCTGCTCCTGTCCCCAAAGTCCCCCTGTCCCCAAACCTTCCCCATGTCCCCAAAGCCCCTGATGTCCCCAGGACCCCCAGGCCCCCCGGGACCCCCAGGCCCCCCCAGGCCCCCATACCTTCTTGAGGCCCACGCAGAAGCGGCGGAACACCTCCTTCATGTTGCCGCCCTTCTCCATGGAGATGACCCTCAGGTGATCCTCCTCGTTCACCCACACCAGGAAGGTCTTGTTGTCGTTGTGCCTGCGGGGACACGGGGGACGTCAGGGGACAGCAGGGGACAGCAGGGACAGGTGTGCCCAGGTGTGCCCAGGTGTGCCCAGGTGTGCTCCAGGTGTTTGGGTGCCCATTCCCCCCTCCCAGGTAAGTCCTCTGACACCTGTGTGTCCCCCCTGTGCCCCCCAGGTGTCTCCCAGGTGTGCTCCAGGTGTTCCCAGGTGTCCCCAGGTGTGCTCCAGGTGTGCCCAGGTGTGCTCCAGGTGTGCTCCAGGTGTGCTCCAGGTGTGCTCCAGGTGTTTGGGTGCCCATTCCCCCCTCCCAGGTAAGTCCTCTGACACCTGTGTGTCCCCCCTGTGCCCCCCAGGATTGCTCCAGGTGTGCCCAGGTGTGACCAGGTGTGCCCAGGTGTGCTCCAGGTGTGCTCCAGGTGTTTGGGTGCCCATTCCCCCTTCCCAGGTGAGTCGCCTTACACCCATGTGTCCCCCCCGTGTCTCCCAGGTGTGCCCAGGTGTGCCCAGGTGTATCCTAGGTGTCTCCCAGGTGCCCCCCAGGTGTTCCCAGGTGTGTTCCAGGTGTTTGGGTGTCCATCCCCCCTCCCAGGTGTGTCCCCCCGAATTCCATGTGTCCCCTCCGGCGTCCCTCAGGTGTGTCCAGGTGTGCCCAAGTGTGCCCAGGTGTTCCCAGGTGCCCCCCAGGTGTTCCCCAGGTGTCCCCAGATGTCCCCCAGGTGTTCCCAGGTATGTCCCAGGTGTCCCCAGGTGTGTCCCAGGTGTTCCCAGGTGTGTCCCAGGTGTGCCCAAGTGTTCTCAAGTGTTCCCAGGTGTGTCCCTCAGGTGTTCCCAGGTGTGCCCAGGTGTTCTCAAGTGTTCCCAGGTGTGTCCCAGGTGTTCCCAGGTGTGTCCCAGGTGTCCCCAGGTGTCTCCCAGGTGTGCCCAGGTGTGTCCCAGGTGTCCCCAGGTGTGCCCAGGTGTTCTCAAGTGCTCCCAGGTGTGTCCCAGGTGTCCCCAGGTGTGCCCAGGTGTGTCCCAGGTGTTCTCAAGTGCTCCCAGGTGTGTCCCAGGTGTCCCCAGGTGTGTCCCAGGTGTACCCAGGTGTTCTCAAGTGTCCCCAGGTGTGTCCCAGGTGTCCCCAGGTGTTCTCAAGTGTTCCCAGGTGTGTCCCTCAGGTGTTCCCAGGTGTGTCCCAGGTGTTCCCAGGTGTTCTCAAGTGTTCCCAGGTGTGTCCCAGGTGTGCCCAGGTGCTCTCAAGTGTTCCCAGGTGTGCCCAGCTGTGCCCAGGTGTTCTCAAGTGCTCCCAGGTGTGTCCTTCAGGTGTCCCCAGGTGTGCCCAGGTGTTCTCAAGTGTTCCCAGGTGTGTCCCTCCGGTGTCCCCCAGGTGTGCCCAGGTGTCTGCCCCCCCCCAGGTGCCCCCGGTGCCCACCAGATGCCGCGGGCGTCGGGCCAGTCGCGGGCCATGCCCGAGGCCAGCAGCAGGGGGGACACAGGCTTGTCGAACAGGAAGTGGTCATCGATGAGCTGCTGCTGCTCCTGCTCCGTCATGGCCTTCAGCGGGTAGTACTTGCCCTTGAACTCTCCCTCCAGGCTGTTCAGGGCTGGGGGCGGGGACAGCGCTGGGACACGCCCCCGACACGCCCAGACCACGCCCAACCTGCCCAAACCCCGCCCCGGCCACGCCCAAGGCGCAGAACCCCAGCCCGGCCACGCCCACCTGGTAAGACCTCACCCCTGCCACACCAAATGACCCCAAACCCCACCCGAGCCATGCTCAGGCCACGCCCACTTGCCCAAACCCCACCCCTGCCACGCCCAGTGCTCAATGCCCCCACCCTTCCCTTGCTGCAGACCCCTCCCCAATGGGCCACGCCCCTTTAGGCCACGCCCACGCCATGCACTGCCCTCTCACGCCACCTGAATCGAACCACACCCGTTCCAGCCACACCCATTTAGGCCCCTCCCCTTATGACCACACCCACTCAGGCCCTCCCTTTAGACTGCACGCTCTTAAGCCACACCCCTTTAGGCCCCGCCCACTCAAGCCCCACCCCAATTCAATCGCCCCCCAAGCCCCCTGACCACAACCAATCGAACCCCACCCACCCCAGCCCCACCCCCTTCTCTCAGGTCCCACCCACAGACCCCACCCCACTAGGCCACGCCCTCACCATTCTGACCACACCCCTCGGGCCACACCCAACCCTACCCCACCCACATTAACCCCTCCCCATCCAGACCCATGGAGCCACGCCCTGCCAGGCCCCACCCCTTCAGACCCCACCCTGCCAGGCCCCACCCCTTCAGACCCCACCCTGCCAGGCCCCGCCCCTTCCGGCCCAGGCCCCGCCCCCGGCCCCGCCCTACCGGTGACCGAGAGCTTCTCGATGGCTCTGCGCTCGCCGCGGCTGCAGTGCGGCGGCAGCGAGTAGCCCTTGATGCTGCGGCCCGTGCGCACGCGGCTGCTCAGCACGTACTTGGGGTCCAGGTCCTCCCCGCCCTGGCACCCCAAAAATGGCACTGAGGGGGGCGTCGGGACCCCCAGAACCCCCCGAGAAACGCCGGGCTCTGGGACCCCCCAAAAGCCCACTGAGACCCCACTGAGACCCCTCTGAAAATCCCCCCGCGCTCAGCACGTACTTGGGGTCCAGGTCCTCCCCGCCCTGACACCCCAAAAATGTCACTGAGGGGGGCCCTGGGACCCCCAGAATCCCCAGACCCCCCGCTCCCCAAAAAACTTGAACCTCTCGAGAAACCCCAGGCCCCAAAATCCCACCGAGACCCCTCTGAGACCCCTCTGAGACCCCACCGAGACCCCTCTGAGACCCCTCTGAGACCCCACCGAGACCCCTCTGAGACCCCTCTGAAACCTCTCCCGTGCTCAGAACGTACTTGGGGTCCAGGTCCTCCCTGCCCTGCGTCCCCAAAATGTCACTGAGGTGGGCGTTGGGACCCCCAGAACCCCCCAGAGCCCCCCTGAGAAACTCCGGGCTCTGGGACCCCCCAAAATCCCACCGAGACCCCTCTGAAACCCCCCCCCGTGCTCAGCACCTACTTGGAGTCCAGGTCCTCCCCGCCCTGGCACCCCAAACATGGGGACTGGGGGGGCTGGGACCCCCCCAAAAACCCCTCTGAAACCCCTGGGGACCCCTCCCCAAATTTCAGGGACCCCTCCCCACATTTCAGGACCCCTCCCCAATTTCGAGGATCTCTCCTTGAGGTTCTCGTGGTTGAGGTCGATGCTGTTCCTGTTCACTGCGAGGGACACCCCGGGGGTGGCCCTGTCACCCCTTCCCCCTACCCCTGAGACCCCCAGGGACTGCTCCCTAGTTTCAGGGACCCCTCCCCATATTTCAGGGACCCCTCCCCATATTTCAGGGACCCCTCCCCAGTTTCGGGGATCTCTCCTTGAGGTTCTCATGGTTTCAGGTTGGTGCTGTTCCTGTCCCAGGCTTTGCACCCACTGTGGGTGGCTCTGTCACCCCTTCCCCCTACCCCTGAGACCCCCGGGGACCCCTCCCCAGTTTCAGGACCCCTTCCCCAATTTCAGAACTCTCCCCAGTTTCGGGACCCCTCCCCACCTTGAGGTTCTCGTGGTTGAGGTCGGTGCTGTTCCTGTTCACTGTGAGGGACACCCCAGGGTGGCCCTGTCACCCCTTCCCCATACCCCTGAGACCCCCGGGGACCCCTCCCCGGTTTCAGGACCCCTCCCCAGTTTCGGGACCCCTCCCCACCTTGAGGTTCTCATGGTTTCAGGTCGGTGCTGTTCCTGTCCCTGGCTTTGCACCCACTGTGGGTGGCTCTGTCACCCCTTCCCCCTACCCCTGAGACCCCCGGGGACCCCTCCCCGGTTTCAGGACCCCTCCCCAATTTCAGGGACCCCTCCCCAGTTTCGGGGATCTCTCCTTGAGGTTCTCATGGTTTCAGGTTGGTGCCATTCCTGTCCCAGGCTTTGCACCCATTCTGGGGGGACACCCCGGGGGTGGCTCTGTCACCCCTTCCCCCTACCCCTGAGACCCCCGGGGACCCCTCCCCGGTTTCAGGACCCCTCCCCAGTTTCGGAGCCCCCGCACCTTGAGGTTCTCGTGGTTGAGGTCGGTGCGGTGCTTGTCCGTGGGTTTGTAGCCGCCGTGCCGGTCCTGGATCACAGGGTCGAAGAGCTCCTTGAACACCTCGTAGGACTCCTCGTCCCCAGCCACGCAGCCCACGGTCATGATGAACGGGTGACCTGCGGCCGGGGGGCCAGGGGGTCACCGGGACCAGTATGGGACTGGGATGGGGCACTGGGACCAGTATGGGTATGGTATGGGGCACTGGGACCAGTATGAGAATGGGTATGGGGCACTGGGGAGTGACCCACGGTCATGATGAACGGGTGACCTGCGCCCGGGGGACCGGGGGGTCACTGGGACCAGTATGGAACCGGTATGGGACTGGGATGGGCACTGGGAATGGGTATGGGGCACTGGGACCAGTATGGGACTGGGATGGGCACAGGGAATGGGTATGAGACTGGGATGGGCACTGGGGAGGGACCCACGGTCATGATGAACGGGTGACCTGCGCCCGGGGGGCCAGGGGGTCACTGGGACCAGTATGGGACTGGGATGGGTCACTGGGACCAGTACGGGACTGGGATAGAGAACTGGGACCAGTATGGGACTGGGATGGGTCACTGGGACCAGTACGGGACTGGGATAGAGAACTGGGACCAGTACGGGACTGGGATGGGTCACTGGGACCAGTACGGGACTGGGATAGAGAACTGGGACCAGTATTGGACTGGGACAGGCACTGGGACCAGTATGGCACTGGGATGGGGCACTGGGACCAGTATGGGACTGGGACAGGCACTGGGACCAGTACGGGACTGGGATGGGGCCCTGGGGAGTGACCCACGGTCATGATGAACGGGTGACCTGTGCCTGGGGCGCCGGGGGTCACTGGACCAGTACGGGACTGGGACAGAGAGCTGGGGCACTGGGATTTTGGGAGGGGTCTCAGGCTCCATGTGCAGGTCAGGGACCCCCTGGGTGGGTCAGGGACCCCCCGGCCGTGTCGGGGACCCTCGGGGACACACCGGGGTTGTCGACGCCGGTCTGGATGACGTCATCGAGGGTGAAGCCGCTGGGGGTCTCCTTGTCGCGCAGTTTCTGGTACAGGGCAGGGGTCAGCACCTTGGCCATGTGGTTGTTGTGCTTGGACAGGTCCGGGAACTCCTCCTCGGCAGAGAACTTCAGCTTGTACTTGTTGTGGGTGTTGCTGAACGGCATGGCGGCGCTGCGGGGACATGGGGACATGGGGACACCGAGGGGACATGGGGACACTGAGGGGACATGGGGACATGGGGACAATGGGGACAATGGGGACAACGGGGACATGGGGACAATGGGGACATGGGGACACGGGGTGTTGCTGAACGGCATGGCGGCGCTGCGGGACACGGGGACACTGAGGGGACACCGAGGGGACACCGGGCAATGGGGACATGGGGACAATGGGGACACCGAGGGGACACCGGGCAATGGGGACATGGGGACAATGGGGACACGGGGACATGGGGACAATGGGGACAACGGGGACACGGGGTGTTGCTGAACGGCATGGCGGCGCTGCGGGACACGGGGACACTGAGGGGACACCGCGCAATGGGGACATGGGGACAATGGGGACACGGGGACATGGGGACAATGGGGACACGGTCACCAGGGGGTGACAGGGACACCGGGAGGGAATGGGGACACGGGGTGTTGCTGAACGGCATGGCGGCGCTGCGGGGACACGGGGACAATGGGGACATGGGGACAATGGGGACATGAGGACAATGGGGACATGGGGACAATGGGGACAATGGGGACACGGGGCGCTGCTGAACGGCATGGCGGCGCTGCGGGGACATGGGGACAATGGGGACACGGGGACACGGGGTGACTGGGGGGACATCGGGCAATGGGGACACGGTGACGTTGGGGACACGGGGACATGGGGACACGGGGACACGGGGACAATGGGGACATGGGGCCATGGGGTGCTGCTGAAGAGCATGGCGGCGCTGCGGGGACACGGGGACACGGGGACAATGGGGACACGGGGACAATGGGGGACAGGGCCGTGGCACGGCGGGGGAACATGGGAGGGGGGCGGGGGCGCCGTGAGCCGCTGCGGGGCGTGGCCGAGTGGGCGTGGCCACGAAGGGCGAGGCCATGGGGGCGTGGCCCGTGACAGGGGCGTGGCACCTATGAGGGGCGTGGCTTATGAGGGGCGTGGCCGCCCCGGGCCGGTCCTTGTTGGGGCTGCGGCTATTTTTAGCTCGGGGGGGCGGAACCGGGACCGGGGGGCTCGGGGGAGACCCTGTGACACCGGGGGGGGGTCAGGGGGGACCCTGTGACACCGGGGGGGGTCAGGGGGGACCCTGTGACATCGGGGGGCTCGGGGGAGACCCTGTGACACCGGGGGGGGGTCAGGGGGGACCCTGTGACACCGGGGGGGGTCAGGGGGGACCCTGTGACACCGGGGGGGGTCAGGGGGGACCCTGTGACATCGGGGGGCTCGGAGGGGACCCTGTGACATCGGGGGGCTCGGGGGGTCCCGGTGCTGGTCCCGGTGGCACCGGGGGCGTCCCGGGCCCTTCGTGAGGGTCCCGGACCCCAAGGGGGCCTTGCGATGTCCCGAGGGTGTCCCGGTCCCCATCGGGGTCCCAGGGGGTCCCGGGGGGTCCCGGTCCTGACCGGGGTCCCGGGGGGCTCCTAAAGGGATCCCGGGCGGGTCCCAGTCCCGGGTGGGGTCCCGGTACCAAAGAGGGTCCTTGGGATGTCCCCAAGGTGTCCCGGTCCCGGTTGGGATCCTGGGGGCTCCTAGAGGGGTCCCGGTCCTGGTCGGGGTCCCGGGGGCTCTCGGGGGTGTCCCGGGGGTCTCCTGAGGATTTCCCGGTCCCGATCGGTCTCCCATGGGTCCCGGGGGTCTCCCGGGGGCCTCCGGGGGTGTCCCGGTCCCGGTCGGGATCCCGAGGGTCTTGTGAGAATTTCCCGATTCCGATCGGGCTCTCGGGGTCTCCCGGGGGTCCCGGGGCTGTCCCGGGGCTGTCCCGGGGGTCTCCCGGGGGTCCCGGGGGTCTCCCGGGGGTCCCGGGGGTCCCGTTGTTACCTGGCTGTGTCGGTTCGGTTCGGTTCGGTTCGGGTGGGGTCGGGGTCGCTGGCGGGCGCGGGGGGAGCGGTGGGAGCGAGACCCCCGCGGGCGCTTTTATCCCCCCCGGGCCCCCCCCGGCCCGCGCGGCCCCGGGGGGCTCCGGGGGGGCTCCGGGGGGCTCCGGGGGGGCCCCGAACCGGGCGGGGCCGGGCCCTGCCGGGGCAGCCCCCCGGGAACGGGAGACCCTCGGGGACCCCCGGAGCCGCCCCCCGGCTCGGGTGTCCCTGGGGGGGGCGGGGGGGGCACGCGGCACCTGCGCCCCCAGGCCACGGGGGTGGGCGCGTGAGGAGCCCCCCGGGCCCCGGGACCACCCCCAAATGCCGGGACCACCCCCGAAATACCGGGACCACCCCCCAAAACCGGGACCAACCCCCAAAATACCGGGACCACCCCCCAAACCCGGGACCACCCCAAATATCGGGCCGACCCCAAATACCGGGACCCTCCCCCAGAATCGGGACCCCTCCGAAAGATCAGGACCACTCCCAAAATAGCGGGAACTCCCCCAAAATCGGGACCCTCCCCCAAATAGCGGGACTAGCCCAAACGCCGGGACCCCTCCCCACAAAATCAGGACCCCCTGGGGTTACTGGGAGCACTGGGAGGGGGTGGGACCCCCAAACCCCACTGGGGGGGTCGAGGTGGGGCTGCCCCCCCCCCAAAATCCCACCGGGGGGTCGGAATTGAGGGGGGGAACCCCCAAATCCTGGCGGGGGGGTCGGAATTGGGGGGGGGGTCTGCACTGGGGGTCGGAATTGGGGCGGGGTCTCCCGCGGCGGTCTCCCGGGGGGGTCGGAATTGGGGCGGGGTCTCCCGGGGGTTCGGAATTGGGGGGGGGTCTGCACTGGGGGCCGGAATTGGGGCGGGGTCTCCTGGGGGGGGTTGGAATTGGGGCGGGGTCTCCCGGGGGGGTCGGAATTGGGGCGGGGTCTCCCGGGGGGGTCGGAATTGGGGCGGGGTCTCCCGGGGGGGTCGGAATTGGGGCGGGGTCTCCCGGGGGGGTCGGAATTGGGGCGGGGTCTCTCCCGGGGGTCTCCCGGGGGGGTCGGAATTGGGGCGGGGTCTCTCCCGGGGGGTCCCGGGGGGGTCAGGGCGGATCGCTGGCTCAGGGCAATCCAAGCCGGGGGGGCCCCCCCGCCCCGCCCCCCGCCCCGCTCCCCGCCCCGCCCCCCCCCGGTATTTTTAGCTCGGCTCCGGTTTCCCGGGGGGATCCGGTGTCACACCCGGGGGGGTCCCGGGGGGGTCCCGGGGGGGCGCGGGAGGGACGCGGGGGGGCACCCATGGGTGGGGGGGATACCCAGAGCCCACCCCCAAAAACACCTCGGGGGAAACTGAGGCACGGGGGGGAGGGGGGGATGTCCCTGCCCCCCCCCCCAATAAATCCGGGGATCCCCTCCCCCACCCTGGGGGGGGCGGGGCAAGGTCGGGGGGACCCCAAATGTGGGGGGGGTGGCCTTGTGGGGGGGGAATTACTGGGGGTCCCGGGGGGGTCCTGGGGGTGATTGGGGGTCCCGGGGGGGTTGGGGGTCCCGGGGGTGATTGGGGGTCCCGGGGGGGTCCTGGGGGTGATTGGGGGTCCCGGGGGGGTTGGGGGTCCCGGGAGTGATTGGGGGTCCCGGGGGGGTCCTGGGGGTGATTGGGGGTCCCGGGGGGGTCCTGAGGGTGATTGGGGGTCCCGGGGGGGTCCTGGGGGTGATTGGGGGTCCCGGGGGGGTTGGGGGTCCCGGGGGGGTCCCGAGGGAACGAAGGGGGCGCAGCCATGGGGGGGTGAACACACCTTTATTTGGGGGGGATTTACAAAAATGGGATTTGGGGGTCCTGGGGGGCCCAGATCCCCTCCCCGAGGGACCCAGTCCTTGCTGCAGCGCCCTGGGGATCCGGGAGGGCTCTGGAGTGCTCCCGGGTGGATCCCAAAGCATTCCCAGGTGGATCCTAGGTGGATCCCAGAGTTCCGGGTGGACCCTGGAACATTCCCAGGTGGACCCTGGGGGTCCAGGTGGACCTGAGAGCATCCCTGAGGGTCCAGGTGGATCCCAGAACATTCCCGGGTGGATCCAGGTGGATCCCGGGTGGATCCCAGAACATTCCCGGGTGGATCCAGGTGGATCCCGGGTGGATCCCAGAACATTCCCGGGTGGATCCAGGTGGATCCAGGTGGGTCACACCTGCTGGGAGATGCCCTGGATGCACTGCAGAGATCCCGGGTGGATCCCGGGTGGATCCCGGGTGGATCCGGGTGGATCCCGGGTGGATCCAGGTGTGTCACACCTGCTGGGAGATGCCCTGGATCCTCTGCAGAGATCCCGGGTGGATCCCGGGTGGCTCCCAGCTCATTCCCAGGTGGATCCTGGGTGGATCCCGGGTGGATCCCGGTGGATCAGGTGGGTCACACCTGCTGGGAGATGCCCTGGATCCTCTGCAGAGATCCCGGGTGGATCCCGGGTGGATCCCGGGTGGATCCTGGGTGGATCCAGGTGGATCCCGGGTGGATCCAGGTGGATCTAGGTGGGTCACACCTGCTGGGAGATGCCCTGGATGCGCTGCAGAGATCCCAGGTGGATGCCGGGTGGATCCCAGCTCATTCCCAGGTGGATCCTGGGTGGATCCAGGTGGATCCCGGGTGGATCCAGGTGGATCCCGGGTGGATCCGGGTGGATCCAGGTGGATCAGGTGGGTCACACCTGCTGGGAGATGCCCTGGATCCTCTGCAGAGATCCCAGGTGGATCCCGGGTGGCTCCCAGCTCATTCCCAGGTGGATCCCGGGTGGATCCAGGTGGATCCCGGGTGGATCCCGGTGGATCAGGTGGGTCACACCTGCTGGGAGATGCCCTGGATCCTCTGCAGAACGTCCCCGGCCTGGAGCTGCTCCCACGTCAGCAGCGACAGCCCCAGCTGGTCCTCCTGCCACAGGGAGTGCGGTTGGCATTGGGGTCAGGGTTGGGGGTCCGGGGGCGTCTGGGGGGTCTGGGGCAGCCGGGAGGGTCTGGGGGATCCTTTGGGATCAGAGGGGTCTGCACCTGGCGGAAGGGCTGGGGAAAGACCCATTCGGGACCCATTTGGGATTGATCTGGGACCACTCGGGATGGATTTGGGACCATTTGGGATGAATTTGGGACCATTGGGGACCATTCGGGACCCATTTGGGATGAATTTGGGATAAATTTGGGACCATCTGGGATGAATTTGGGACCACTCGGGATGGATTTGGGATGAATTTGGGACCCATTCGGGATGGATTTGGGGTGAATTTGGGGTGAATTCGGGGTCCGTACCTGTTGGAAGGGCTGGGATGGATCCATTTGGGATGGATTTGGGATGAATTTGGGGTGAATTTGGGGTGAATTTGGGGTCCCTGTCCCATACCTGTCAGAAGGGCTGAGATGGATCCATTCAGGATGGATTTGGGATGAATTTGGAATAAATTTGGGGTGAATTTGGGGTCCGTACCTGGCGGAAGGGCTGGGATGGATCCATTTGGGGTGAATTTGGGATGAATTTGGGATAAATTTGGGATCCCTGTCCTGTACCTGTCGGAAGGGCTGGGATGGATCCATTCGGGATGGATTTGGGGTGAATTTGGGGTGAATTTGGGGTGAATTTGGGATGGATTTGGGGTGAATTTGGGGTGAATTTGGGATGAATTTGGAATAAATTTAGGATGAATTTGGGGTCCGTACCTGGCGGAAGGGCTGGGATGGATCAATTTGGGGTGAATTTGGGGTGAATTTGGGATGAATTTGGGGTGAGTTTGGAATAAATTTCGGATGAATTTGGGGTGAGTTTGGAATAAATTTCGGATGAATTTGGGGTCCATACCTGGCGGAAGGGCTGGGATGGATCCATTTGGGATGGATTTGGGGTGAATTTGGGGTGAATCTGGGGTGAATTTGGGATAAATTTGGGGTGAATTTGGGATAAATTTGGGGTGAATTTGGGGTCCGTACCTGGCGGAAGGGCTGGGATGGATCAATTTGGGGTGAATTTGGGATGAATTTGGGGTGAATTTGGGGTGAATTTGGGATGGATTTGGGGTGGATTTGGGGTCCGTACCTGGCGGAAGGGCTGGGCCATCTCGCGCAGGAACCTCTTCGCCGCCTGCACGGCCTCGTCCACGGTGAGGTTCAGGTGTGCCTCGGGCAGGTGCTCCTGGATCCAGCGCGGCAGCTTCCCGCGCTTGTCCGCCCGCGCGAAGCGCTGCGAGAGGAGAGCGGCTTGGGACCCAAAAATTTCCCAAATTCACCCCAAAACAGCCCCAAAATAACCCCAAAATAGCCCCAAAATAACCTCAAAAACAGCCCCAAAATAACCCCAAATACACCTGAGGTTGTCCGCCCGGGCGAAGCGCTGCGAGAGGAGAGCGGGTTGGGGACCCAAAATACCCCAAATTCACCCCAAAACAGCCCCGAAATAACCTCAAAATAGCCCCAAAATAACCTCAAAATAGCCCCAAAATAACCTCAAAAACAGCCCCAAAATAACCCCAAAACAGCCCCAAAATAACCCCAAAAATACCCCAAATTCACCCCAAAACAGCCCCAAAATAACCCCAAAACAGCCCCAAAATAACCCTGAAATAGCCCCAAAATAACCTCAAAACAGCCCCAAAATAACCCCAAAATAACCCAAATACACCTGCGCTTGTCCGCCCGGGCGAAGCGCTGCGAGAGGAGAGCGGGTTGGGGACCCCAAAATACCCCAAATTCACCCCAAAAACAGCCCCAAAATAACCCCAAAACAGCCCCAAAATAACCCCAAAATAGCCCCAAAATAGCCCCAAAAACAGCCCCAAAATAACCCCAAAATAGCCCCAAGATAACCTCAAAAACAGCCCCGAAATAACCCCAAAACAGCCCCAAAATAACCCCAAAATAGCCCCAAAATAACCTCAAAATAGCCCCAAAATAACCCCAAAATAGCCCCAAAATAACCTCAAAAATACCCCCAAAAATACACCCAAAATGACCCCAAAATAACCCAAAATACACCTGAGGTTGTCCGCCCGGGCGAAGCGCTGCGAGAGGAGAGCGGGTTGGGACCCAAAAATACCCCAAATTCACCCCAAAAACAGCCCCAAAATAACCCCAAAACAGCCCCAAAATAACCCCAAAATAGCCCCAAAACAGCCCCAAAATAACCCCGAAATAGCCCCAAAAATACGCCCAAAATGACCCCAAAATAACCCAAATACACCTGTGGTTGTCCGCCCGGGCGAAGCGCTGCGGGAGGAGAGCGGGTTGGGGACCCAAAAATACCCCAAATTCACCCCAAAACAGCCCCAAAATAACCCCAAAACAGCCCCAAAACAGCCCCAAAATAACCCCAAAACAGCCCCAAAACAGCCCCAAAATAACCCCAAAATAGCCCCAAAAATAACCCCGAAATAGCCCCAAACACATCTGCGCTTGTCCACCTGGGCAATGCGCTGGGGATGGAAAAGGGGGTTTGGGACCCCAAAAATATCCCAAATAAGCCCAAAAATAGCCAAAAAAATACCCAAAAATAACCCCAAAATACCCAAAAATACCCCACAGTGACCCAAACTGACCCCAAAGTGACCCAAAGTGACCCAAAGTGACCCCAAAGTGACCCAAAGTGACCCAAAGTGACCCCAAAGTGACCCAAAGTGACCCAAAGTGACCCAAACTGACCCCAAAGTGACCCAAACTGACCCAAACTGACCCCAAAGTGACCCAAACTGCCCCAAACTGACCCCAAACTGACCCAAACTGACCCAAACTGACCCCAAAGTGACCCCCAATCCCCCCAAACTGACCTTATCAGCAAACACCATGAGCCCATAGTCGGTTTTGCCCCTCAGGGCTCTCCCCACGCACTGAGCCGCCCCAAACTGACCCAAACTGACCCCAAAGTGACCCCAAACTGACCCCAAACTGACCCCAAAGTGACCCAAACTGACCCCAAACTGACCCAAACTGACCCCAAACTGACCCCAAAGTGACCCAAACTGACCCAAACTGACCCCAAAGTGACCCAAACTGACCCAAACTGACCCCAAAGTGACCCAAACTGACCCAAACTGACCCCAAAGTGACCCAAAGTGACCCCAAAGTGACCCAAAGTGACCCAAACTGACCCCAAACTGACCCCAAAGTGACTCCAAACTGACCCAAAGTGACCCCAAAGTGACCCAAAGTGACCCAAAGTGACCCAAAGTGACCCCAAAGTGACCCAAACTGACCCAAAGTGACCCAAACTGACCCAAACTGACCCCAACTGACCCCAAACTGACCCCAATGACCCCAACTGACCCCAAACTGACCTTATCAGCAAACACCATGAGTCCATAGTCGGTTTTGCCCCTCAGGGCTCTCCCCACGCACTGAGCCGCCCCAAAGTGACCCAAAACTGACCCAAAGTGACCCCAAAGTGACCCCAAAGTGACCCAAACTGACCCCAAAGTGACCCCAAAGTGACCCAAACTGACCCCAAATCCCCCAAACTGACCCCAAATCCCCCAAACTGACCCCAAACTGACCCAAACTGACCCCAAACTGACCTTATCAGCAAAGACCATGAGCCCATAGTCGGTTTTGCCCCTCAGCGCTCTCCCCACGCACTGAGCCGCCCCAAACTGACCCCAAACTGACCCCAAAGTGACCCAAACTGACCCAAACTGACCCCAAACTGACCCCAACTGACCCCAAAGTGACCCCAAAGTGACCCAAACTGACCCAAACTGACCCCAAACTGACCCCAAACTGACCCCAACTGACCCCAAAGTGACCCCAAACTGACCCAAACTGACCCAAACTGACCCCAAACTGACCCAAACTGACCCCAAACTGACCCCAAACTGACCCCAAAGTGACCCCAAAGTGACCCCAAAGTGACCTTATCAGCAAACACCATGAGCCCATAGTCGGTTTTCCCCCGCAACGCTCTCCCCACGCACTGAGCCGCCCCAAAGTGACCCAAAGTGACCCAAAGTGACCCAAACTGACCCCAAATCCCCCCAAAGTGACCCAAACTGACCCCAAAGTGACCCAAACTGACCCCAAACTGACCCAAACTGACCCCAAACTGACCTTATCAGCAAACACCATGAGCCCATAGTCGGTTTTCCCCCTCAGCGCTCTCCCCACGCACTGAGCCGCCCCAAAGTGACCCAAACTGACCCAAAGTGACCCCAAAGTGACCCAAACTGACCCCAAAGTGACCCAAACTGACCCAAAGTGACCCAAACTGACCCCAAACTGACCCAAACTGACCCCAAACTGACCTTATCAGCAAACACCATGAGCCCATAGTCGGTTTTCCCCCTCAGCGCTCTCCCCACGCACTGAGCCGCCCCAAAGTGACCCAAAGTGACCCAAAGTGACCCAAAGTGACCCCAAAGTGACCCCAAAGTGACCCAAAGTGACCCCAAAGTGACCCAAAGTGACCCAAAGTGACCCCAAAGTGACCCAAAGTGACCCCAAAGTGACCCAAAGTGACCTTATCAGCAAACACCATGAGCCCATAGTCGGTTTTGCCCCGCAGCGCTCTCCCCACGCACTGAGCCGCGTGCCTCATGGCGTCGAAGGTCAGGAACTCTCCCTCGCGCACCTGCAGCTGCTCCCGCAGGAACTCCAGCCGGGCCTGGGGGAAAATGGGGCTGAGACCCCCAGGGAGACCCCCGGGGAACAACCCAGAGACCCCCAGAGACCCCCGGGGAACCCCCAGAGCTGCCCAGGTACACAGAGCTGCAGCTGCTCCTGCAGGAACCCCAGCCAGGCCTGGGGGAAATGGGGATGGAGACCCCCGGGGACAGCCCAGAGACCCCCAGAGACCCCTGGGGAACAACCCAAATATCCTACAGACCCCCGGGGAGACCCCCAGATATCCTACAGACCCCCCAGAGACCCCCAGAGCTGCCCAGGTACACAGAGCTGCAGCTGCTCCTGCAGGAACTCCAGCCGGGCCTGGGGGAAATGGGGATGGAGACCCCCGGGGACAGCCCAGAGACCCCCAGGGAACAACCCAGATACCCCACAGACCCGCTAGAGACCCCCAAACCTCCCCAGGTACCCCCCACCTGCAGAACAGTTGACCCCCAGGTGCTGTCCCACCCCTGCAGCTGCTCCTGCAGGAACTCCAGGGGGAATTTGGGGTGGGGGACCCCTAGAGACCCCCCTGGGGACCCCCGGGGACCTTCAGGGACCCCCGGGGACCCCCCCTCACCTTGAGGATGCGGCTCTGGGTGTAGACATAGGGGACCCCAAACATGACCACGGCCCGGCCGTAGTGATGGACTGGGGAGGGGGAAAAAGGGGGTCAGGGACCCCCAAAAACTGCCCCAAATTGATCCTGAAATCCCCAGATTTATACTAAAATCCCAAAATTTATACTAAAATCCCCCCAAATGCCCCTCAAACCCCCCCAAAGCCCCCTCCTCACCGAAATCGATGCTCTCAGACTCTGCCCCAAGGACAAGGGGAGCACACACAGAAATGGGGGGAGCTGAGACCCCCAAAATCTCCCCCAAAATCCCTCAAACTGCCCCTAAAATCCCCCTAAATCCCCCTAAAATGCCCCAAATCCCCCCAAATGCCCCTCAAACCCCCCCAAAGCCCCCTCCTCACTGAAATCGATGCTCTCAGACTCTGCCCCAAGGACGAGGGGAGCAGACACAGAAATGGGGGGAGCTGAGACCCCCAAAGCCCACCCCGAACCTCCCCAAAATCCCCCCAAATACCCAAAACTGCCCCTAAACCACCCCCAAAATGCCCCCAAAATTCCCCAAACCCCCCCAAAAATCTCCCCCCTCACTGAAATCGACGCCCTCGGACGCTTAGCCCCAAGACTGGGGATGGGACAGACACAAAGAGGGTGGGCAGAGACCCCCCAAAATTCCCCCAAAACCGACCCAAAATCCCTCCAAATCCCCCCCAAAATCCCTCCAAATCCCCCCAAAATCCCCCCAAATCTCCCCAAATCCCCTCCTCACCGAAATCGATGCCCTCGGACACTTTTCCGCGCGCCACCGAGAGCAGCACAGCCCCACGGCCGTTCTCGCAGGCCTGGGGGGCACGGGGGGATCAGGGGAGACCCCCGGGACCCCCAGGGACCCCCCAGGACTCCCAGGGACCCTCAGAGACCCCCCAGGGACCCCCAGGGACCCCCCCAGCACCTCCTGGTACTTCTCCAGGGCCACGCTGGTCTCGGCTCCATCCTGGGTCTCGATGAAGAGCAGTTTGTTCCTCTGGATGTTCTCCAGGATGCCCTGGGGGTGATTTTGGGATATTTTGGGGATTTTTTGGGTGATTTTGGGGGTCCCGGGGGTCCTGGGGGGGTTTTGGGGGGCTCAGGAAGGGATTTGGGGCTGTTTGAGGAGCCCTGGGTCTCGATGAAGAGCAGTTTGTTCCTCTGGATGTTCTCCAGGATGCCCTGGGGGTGATTTTGGGGGATTTTTGGGGGGTCCTGGGGTGATTTTGGGGGGGTTTTGGGGGGATTTTGGGGGTCCTGGATGGAATTTTGGGGGAGTTTTGGGGGTCCTGGGGGGTCTCAGCTCCATCCTGGGTCTCGATGAAGAGCAGTTTGTTCCTCTGGATGTTCCCCAGGATGCCCTGGGGGTGATTTTGGGGGGATTTTGGGGCATTTTGGGGATGTTTTTGGGGCATTTTGGGAGTGCTTTTGAGGTATTTTTGGGGTGGTTTTGTGTTTTTTTTTGTCGTGTTTTCCGGATGTTTTTGGTGGTTTTTTGGGTATTTTTTGGGTGTTTTTTTTTGTATTTTTGAGGCTATTTTTTGGGGTATTTTTGGGGGCATTTCGGGGATGTTTTAGGAGTATTTCAGGGGTGGTTTTTTTGTGGTGTTTTTGTGGTGTTTTTGAGATGTTTCTGGGGTATTTTTTGTGGTATTTTTGTGGTGTTTTTGGGGTATTTTTTGGGTGGTTTTGGGGGTATTTTTGGGGTATTTTTGGGATATTTCTAGCATGCTCTTGGGGGTATTTTTTTGGTATTTTTGGGGTATTTTTGGGAGGTTTTTGGGATATTTTTTGGATGTTTTTTGGGATATTTTTGGGGTTATTTTGGGGATATTTTTGGGATGTTTCTGGGGTATTTTTGGGGTCTCACCTGCTCGTACCACGAGGCCACGGTGCTCTCCAGGTACAGGTGAGGAATTTTGGGGGTATTTTTTGGGTCTTTTTAGGGATGTTTTCGGATATTTTTGGGATACTTTAGGGATATTTTTGGGATATTTTCAGGATTTTTTTTTTATATTTTCAGGATATTTTTTGGGATATTTTCGGGATATTTTCAGGATATTTTTTGGAAGTTTTCAGGGTACTCTTGGGGATATTTTTGGGATACTTTAGGGATATTTTTGGGATATTTTCAGGATATTTTTGGGATATTTTCGGGATATTTTTGGGATATTTTCAGGATATTTTTGGGATATTTTCCGGGATATTTTTGGGATATTTTTTGGATATTTTCAGGATATTTTTGGGATATTTTCAGGGTACTCTTGGGGATATTTTCAGGATATTTTTAGGGTATTTTTGGGGATATTTCTGTGATGTTTCTGGGGTATTTCTGGGATATTTTTGGGATGTTTTCAGGATATTTTTTGGAAGTTTTCAGGGTACTCTTGGGGATATTTTCAGGATATTTTTGGGATATTTTCGGGATATTTCTGTGATGTTTCTGGGGTATTTTTGGGATGTTTTTGGGATGTTTTCAGGGCACTTTTGGGGTCTCACCTGCTCGTACCACGAGGCCACGGTGCTCTCCAGGTACACATAGCTTGTGAAAAAAGCCACGAGGCCATCGGGGACCACGGCCGAGAGCTCCAGCAGCAGCTGCCCGTAGTTCCTGATCACAGCTGCATTTTGGGGGGGTTTGGGTTATTGGGACCCCCAAAACTGCCCCAAAAACCACCCCAAAAAACCCCAGAGACCCCAAAAACACTCAGAGCTCCAGCAGCAGCTGCCTGTAGTTCCTGATCACAGCTGCATTTTGGGGGGATTCGGGGGGATTTGGGTTATTGGGACA
>JAXCHO010000574.1:0-56306 GCA_036630365.1 Acanthiza pusilla | reverse complement strand
GAAAGGATATCCTGAAATTATCCCAAAAATATCCTAGAAGTAGACTGAAAATATCCTGAAAATAGCCTGAAATTACCCCAAAATATCCTAGAAGTAGCTTTAAAAATATCCCAAAAATATTCCAGAATCGCTCCAGAAATAGCCCAGCAATAGCTCCAAAAATACCAAAAAAATTTCCAGAAAATTCTCCCAAAATACCCCAAAAATTGCTAAAAAAAACCCTCAAAAATATCCCAAAACCAGCCCAAAAATAACCCAAAAAAGCCCCAAAATGTCCCAGCTGGACTGGGCCAAGCTGGCGTGTCTGCTGTGCCATGGCAGTTCCCCTCCCGCGAGGCCCTGCTGCGCCACCAGCAGCTCTCAGGGCTGCACAAGGTAGGCTGAAAATATCCTGAAAATGTCCTGAAAATATCCTGAAAATGTCCTGAAAATATCCTGAAATTGTCCTGAAAATATCCTGAAAATATCCTGAAAATGTCCTGAAAATATCCTGAAAATATCCTGAAAATGTCCTGAAAATATTCTGAAATTATCCCAAAAATATGCTGAAAATATGTCAAAAATGTCCCCAAAATAGCCTGAAAATGTACTGCAAATATCCTGAAGTTGTCCCCAAAATACCCTGAAAATAGCCTGAAAATATCCTCAGAATATCCTGAAAATATCCTGAAATTGTCCCCAAAATACCCTGAAAATTGCCTGAAAATATCCTCAAAATATCCTGAAAATACCCTGAAATTATCCCAAAAATATCCTAGAAGTAGACTGAAAATATCCCGAAAATATCCTGAAATTACCCCAAAATATCCCAGAAGTAGCCAAAAAAAAAATCTCAGAAATAACTCCAAAATATCCTGAAAGTAGCCTGAAAGTATCCCTAAAACACCCCAAAAATATCCTGAAATTATCCCAAAAATATTCTGAAAGCATGCAAAAAATATCCTGAAAATATTCTGAAATTGTCCTGAAAATATCCTGAAATTGTTCTAAAAATATCCGGAAAATAGACTGAAAACATCCTGAAATCATCCCCAAAATATCCTAGAAATAGCTCTAAAAATATCCCCAAAATATCCTCAAAGTATCCTGAAATCATCCCCAAAATATGCTGAAAATATCCCAAAAATATCCTGAAAGCAGCATGGAAGAATGCTGAAATTCTCCTGAAAATATCCTGAAATTATCCCTGAAATATCCCAGAAGTAGCCCAAAAATATGGCAGAAGTATCCCTAAAATATCTTGAAAATATCCCCAAAAAATCCCAAAATCACTCCAGAAATAAACCAACAATAGCTCCAAAGGTACCCCAAAAATTTTCGAGAAAATTCCCCCAAAAAATACCCCAAAAATTGCTTTAAAAATACCCCAAAAATATCCCAAAAGGAGCCCAAAACCAGCCCAAAATAGCCAGAAAATGCCAAAAAAATACCCCAAAAATGCCCCAAAATGTCCCTGACTGACTGGGCCAAGCTGGCGTGTCTGCTGCGCCACCAGCAGCTCTCAGGGCTCCACAGGGTGAGTCCAAAATACCCTGAGAATATCCTGAAAATATCAGGAAGTCATCCCCAAAATATCTTCAAAATATCCTGAATTTATCCCAAAAATATCCTGAAGTTATCCTGAAAGTATGCTGAGATTGTCGTGAAAATATTCTGAAATGGTCCCCGAAATATCCCCAAAATATCCTGAAAATATCCCCAAAATATTCTGCAAGTATCCTGAAAATATTTTGAAAATATCCTGAAAATATGCCAAAAATATGCTGAAAGTATCCTGAAACTATCCCCAAAATATCCTGAAATTATCCCAAAAATATTCCGAAGGTATCCTAAAAATATCCTGAAAATATGCCAAAAATGTCCTGAAAAGATCCCAAAAATCTACTGAAAATCTACTGAAAATATCCTGAAATTGTCCCCAAAAAATCCTAAAAATATCCCAGAAATATCCTGAAAATTTCCTGAAAGTATCCTGAAAATATCCAGAAAATATTCAAAAAAAATGTCCTGAAAATATTCTAAAATGTCCTGAAATCACCCCAGAAATAGCACAGAATTATCTCAAAATCATCCTAAAAATATCCCTAAAATATCCTGAAAATACCCCAAAACCATCCTAGGAGTAGTCCAGAAATAGCTCCAAAAAATTCCCCAAAATTCCCAGAAAGTTCACCAAAAATAGCCTGCAAATAACTCAAAAAATACCTTCAAAGAAACCCCAAAAGTACCCTGAAAATACCCCAAAATCACCCCAGAAATACCCCAAAAATACCCCCAAAAATACCCCAAAAATGCCCCAAAAACAACCCCAAAAACCCCAAAAATGCCCCAAAAACAACCCCAAAAATACCCCAAAAATGCCCCGAAAACAACCCCAAAAATACCCCAAAAATGCCCCGAAAACAACCCCAAAAATACCCAAAAAATATCCCAAAAATATCTCTGTGACTTTGGGGACCCCTTGGGGACATTGGGAGGGTTTGGGGAGATTTTGGGGACATTGGGGGGGGCTTGGGGTCATTTTGGGGACATTTTGGGGACTTTGGGAGGGGCTTGGGGTCATTTTGGGGACATTTTGGGGACATTGGGGGGGGCTTGGGGTCATTTTGGGGACATTGGGGGGGGGCTTGGGGTCATTTTGGGGACATTTTGGGGACATTGGATACCCCGGGGGGGTTTGGAGTGATTTTGGGGACATTGAGGACCCCTTGGGGACATTGGGGGGGGGAGGGGGGGTTGGGGTTATTTTTGGGTCATTTTGGGGTCGTTTTTGGGTCATTTTGGGGTAATTTTTGGGTCATTTTGGGGTAATTTTTGGGTCATTTTGGGGACATCAGGGGTGTTTGGGGTAATTTTGGGGACCCCGGGGTGATTTTGGGGACAGCGGGGTGATTTTGGGGACACTGGGGACATTTTGGGGTCCCCAAACCGTGGTGTCCCCACCTTTCCCCCCCCAGCAAAACCTGGAGCTGCAGCGGCGCAGTCACCTGCCCCCCCCCGAGGAGAGAGGGGACAGCGAGGTGAGCACGTGGGGACATCGGGGACATCATTGGGGACGTTGGGGACACAGTGGGGACATTGAGGGCATCATTGGGGACATTGGGGACACAGTGGGGACATTGGGGACATCATTGAGGACATCATTGGGGACATTGGGGACATCAGGGATATTGTGGGGACATTGGGGACATCGTTGGGGACACATTGGGGACATTGGGGACATCAGGGATATTGTGGGGACATTGGGGACATCGTTGGGGACACATTGGGGACATTGGGGGTATCATCGGGGATGTTGAGGACACATTGGGGACATCGTTGGGGACATGGGGGACATCATTGAGGACGTTGGGGATGACATTGGGGACATTTGGGGATGTCAGGGATGTCGTTGGGGACATCATTGGGGACATTGGGGACACAGTGGGGACATTGGGGACATCATTGGGGACATTGGGGACACCCATGGGTGGGGGGAGACATCGGGGGGACGTTGGGGACACATCAGGGACACATTGGGGGACACTGGGGGGACAGTGGGGGACACCGAGGTGTGGGGGGGGGGACACACTGGGGACACCCAGGGGACATGGGGGGGACATTGGGGACATGGAGGACATCAGAGACATCACTGGGGACATTGGGGGGGTCCCGGGGGCTCCCTGGGTCACCCCCAGATTTTGCGATGTCCCCAGGGGTGTGTCCCATGGATTTTGGGGTGTCCCCAGGTGTCCCCCCCTGATTTTGGGATGTCCCCGGGGGTCCCCCATGGGTTTTGGGGTGTCCCATGGATTTTGGGGTGTCCCCCATGGATTTTGGGATGTCCCCGGGGGTCCCCCCCTGATTTTGGGGTGTCCCCGGGGGTGTCTCCCATGGATTTTGGGGTGTCCCTGTGTTTCCCCCATGGATTTGGGGTCCCCCATGATTTCGGGGTGTCCCCATGATTTTGGGGTGTCCCCATGATTTTGGGGTGTCCCCCCCCAGATGAAGTACCGTGACCGTGCCGCCGAGCGCCGCGAGAAGCAGGGGGGGCCCGAGCCCCCCGAGCCCAAACGGCGCCGCTTCGGAGCAGCACCCCCCGCGACCCCCGGGTGAGCACCCCAAAACTGGGGGGGGACCCCGAAATTGGGGGGGGGACCCCGAAATTGGGGGAGGGGGGCTAAAAATATGGGGGGAGGGAGCAAAATATTGGGGGGGGGACCCAAAAATCAAAATGGGAGGGAGTGTCCGAAATATGGGGGGACAACTCCAAAATGTGGGAGGGGTTTGGGTGTTTTTGGGGTGATTTTAGGGTGTTTTGGAGACCGTTTTTTGGGTGGTTTTGGGGTGTTTTGGAAGCTGGTTTTGGGATGTTTATTGTGCATTTTTGGGGTTTTTTGGGGGCCGTTTTTGCGATGTTTATTGGGTATTTCGGGGGCCATTTTTGGGATGTTTCTCATGTGTTTTTTGGGCCGTTTTTGAGATGTTTATTGTGCATTTTTGGGGTTTTTTGGGGGCCGTTTTTGCGATGTTTATTGGGTATTTCGGGGGCCATTTTTGGGATGTTTCTCATGTGTTTTTTGGGCCATTTTTGAGATGTTTATTGTGCATTTTTGGGCTTTGTTGGGATGTTTGCTGTGCATTTTGGAGTGTTGCAGGGGCTCTTTTTGGGATGTTTACGGTGCATTTTTGGGGTTTTTTGGGATGTTTGCTGTCCATTTTTGGGGTTTTTTGGGATGTTTGCTGTGCATTTTTGGGGTTTTTTGGGATGTTTGCTGTGCATTTTTGGGGTTTTTTGGGATGTTTGCTGTCCATTTTTGGGGTTTTTTGGGATGTTTGCTCTGCATTTTTGGGGTTTTTTGGGATGTTTGCTCTGCATTTTTGGGGTTTTTTGGGATGTTTGCTGTGCATTTTTGGGGTTTTTTGGGATGTTTGCTCTGCATTTTTGGGGTTTTTTGGGATGTTTACGGTGCATTTTTGGGGTTTTTTGGGATGTTTGCTCTGCATTTTTGGGGTTTTTTGGGATGTTTACGGTGCATTTTTGGGGTTTTTTGGGATGTTTGCTGTGCATTTTTGGGGTTTTTTGGGATGTTTACGGTGCATTTTTGGGGTTTTTTGGGATGTTTACGGTGCATTTTTGGGGTTTTTTGGGATGTTTGCTGTCCATTTTTGGGGTTTTTTGGGATGTTTGCTGTCCATTTTTGGGGTTTTTTGGGATGTTTGCTGTGCATTTTTGGGGTTTTTTGGGATGTTTGCTCTGCATTTTTGGGGTTTTTTGGGATGTTTGCTCTGCATTTTTGGGTTTTTTTGGGATGTTTGCTCTGCATTTTTGGGGTTTTTTGGGATGTTTGCTGTGCATTTTTGGGGTTTTTTGGGATGTTTGCTGTGCATTTTTGGGGTTTTTTGGGATGTTTGCTGTGCATTCTTGGGGTTTTTTGGGATGTTTGCTCTGCATTTTTGGGGTTTTTTGGGATGTTTGCTCTGCATTTTTGGGGTTTTTTGGGGGCTATTCCGGGACCCCCCCGCTCGGGGCAGGGTCTGGGCCCAGGGGTGACCCCTGGGGCTGACCCCCCCCCTTGGTGACCGCAGGGACAGCGAGGGACCCCCCCGGGAGCCCCCCCTGGGCTGCAGGATGCTGCAGGCCATGGGCTGGAAGGAGGGCAGCGGCCTGGGGCGGCGGCGGCCCGAGGTGACACTGGGGACACTGGGGACATCGGGAGGGATTGGGAGGGACTGGGAGGGGCTGGGGACATTGGGGCATTGGGGACATTCAGGACATTGGGGGAACTGGAGACACTGGGGGCACTGAGAGACATTGGGGACACTGGGAGGGATTGGAAGGGATTGGGGACATTGGGAGGGACTGGGGACACTGGGAGGGATTGGGGACGTTGGGGACACTGGGGGGCAGCGGCCTGGGGTGGCGGCGGCCTGAGGTGACACTGGGGACACTGGGAGGGACTGAGGGGACATTGGGGAGACTGAGAGGGACTGGGAGGGATTGGGGACACTGTGGGGGACATTGTGGACATCAGGAGGGACTGGAGACATTGGGGACACTGGGAGGGACTGGCAGGGATTGGGGACATTGTGGGGGACATTGTGGACATCAGGAGGGACTGGAGACATTGGGGACACTGGGAGGGACTGGCAGGGATTGGGGACATTGTGGGGGACATTGTGGACATCAGGAGGGACTGGAGACATTGGGGACACTGGGAGGGACTGGCAGGGACGGGGCACATTGGGGGACATTGGAACACTGGGGTCACTGGGGGACATTGGGGGGGACTGGGGACACTGGGGACATTGGGGTCGTGGGGACACTGGGGCATTGGGGACACTGGGAGGGACTGGGGACATTGGGGACAATGTGGGGGGGACACGGGGAGGTCATGGGGGGACACAGGGACACACGGGGGAGGACATGGGGACATTGGGGACAATGTGGGGGGGACATGGGGAGGTCATGGGGGGACACAGGGACACACGGGGGAGGACATGTGGACATTGGGGGGATCACAGGGAACGGTGGTGGTGACAAAAAGGGGACACGAGGGGACATTGGGGACACGGGGGGGCCATGGGGACATCGGGAGGAACACCGGAGGGACACTGGGGACACCAGAGGGACACTGGGGACACCGAGTGCCCCCTGGTGACCCCACTGTCCCCTCCCCCCCAGGCCCCCGCCCGGCCCCGCCCCGGGGCGGTGACACGCTTCAGCGAGGGACCCTGAGGCCACGCCCACCTGCGACCACGCCCTCCCGAGGCCACGCCCACACCACCTGGGACCCCTCCCCCCGTGTCACCCTGGGTGGGGACACCCCGAGCCGCCCCTCCCCCACCCGGGGTGGCCACGCCCCCCCCGGAGTGGCCCCGCCCCCTCCCGCCCCTCCCCCCTCATTTCGGTGTTGGATTTTTTTTTTTTTTTCTTTTTTGTAATAAATTGGGTGAAAAAAGCGGAATTTGGGGCTGGAATGGGGGGTGGGGGAGGGGCTCTTCCGGGGGGTGTGGGGGATGCCCCTCCCCCACCCCTCCCCTCCCCCACTGCTCCCCATGGCGCCCTCGGGGCTGATCCTGACCCTGCTCTGCGCCGGGCTGGGCACCGCCGGTACTGGGGAAACTGGGGGCACTGGGAGGGACTGGGGGGACTGGGAGGGAGAGTTGGGAGCACTGGGGAGGGGGCTGGGGAAACTGGGAGGAACTGGGGAGCACTGGAGGGAACTGGGAGGATTGGAAGGGCAGAGCTGGGGGCACTGGGGGGGACTGGGAGGGACTGGGGGGCACGGGGGGAACTGGGAGGGCAAAGCGGGGGGGAACTGGGGGGGACTGGGAGCACTGGGAGGGACTTGGGGCACTGGTAGGGGCTGGGACGGGGAGCTCGGGGGCACTGGGAGGGCACTGGGAGCACTGGGGAGGAGGCTGGGGGCCACTGGGAGGGACTGGGGGAAACTGGGAGTACTGGGATGGCAATGGGAGCACTGGGGAGGAGGCTGGGGGGCACTGGGAGGGACTGGGGGAAACTGGGAGTACTGGGATGGCAATGGGAGCACTGGGAGGGAGAGGTGGGAGGAACTGGGAGGGTACTGGGAGCACTGGGGGCACTGGGAGGGATTGGGGGGAACTGGGAGGTGGAGCTGGGAGCACTGGGAGGGCAGAGCAGGGGGGACTGGGGGGAACTGGGGTGGACTGGGAGCACTGGGAGGGACTGGGAGGGGGAGCTCGGGGGCACTGGGAGCACTGGGGTAACTGGGAGGAAGAGTTGGGAGCACTGGGGAGGGGGCTGGGGAAACTGGGAGGAACTGGGGAGCACTGGAGGGAACTGGGGAGGGGGCACTGGGAGGAACTGGGAGTACTGGGAGGGCAATGTGGGGAACTGGGGGGAACTGGGATGGCAATGGGAGCACTGGGAGGGGGAGGTGGGAGGAACTGGGAGGGTACTGGGAGCACTGGGGAGGAGAGCTGAGGGCACTGGGACGGCACCAGGAGGGTACTGGGAGCACTGGGGGGAACTGGGGGGGCACTGGGAGGGCAGAGCGGGGGGAACTGGGGGCACTGGGGTGGACTGGGAGCATGGGGGGGCAGAGCTGGAGGGAACTGGGGAGAACTGGGGATACTGGGGTGGAGTGGGAGGGCACTGGGAGGATTGGGAGGACAGAACTGGGACCAGTGGGAGGGCACTGGGGGGAACTGGGAGGGCACTGAGAGGAATTGGGGACACTGGGAGGGCACTGGGAGGAACTGGGAGGGCACTGGGAGGAACTGGGAGCCTGGGAGAGGGAGGGGGAAGTGAAAGCTTGAAGGGTACTGGGGGAAACTGGGGTTACTGGGGTGGAACTGGGGAGCACTGGGAGCACTGGGAGGCGGCAGGAGGGGCTCAGGGCCACTGGGGACTGGGAGCACTGGGGATACTGGGGGGAACTGGGGATACTGGGGTGGACTGGGAGCTCCGGGGTGATACTGGGAGGGCAGTGAGAGAGCATAACTGGGGAGAACTGGAGGACACTGGGCAATACTGGGACGGCATTGGGGGAACACTGGGGGATACTGGGAGGAACTGGGAGCACTGGGGAGGATCCCCCATGACCTCCCGGTGACCCCCCGTGGCCCCGCCCCCAGCGGCCACGCCCGTGTGGTGCTTCAGCCAATTGGAGGAGGAGGCCGAGGGGGGCGGGGCCTGTGCGGAGTCGCTGGCAGATGAGCCCCTCCCATTGGCTGAGTGCTGCCTGAACCCCGCCTACGGCTACAAGCTCCGCCCCCAAGGCCTCTGCCTGTCCTGCCGGTCAGCCACGCCCACAAATAGCCACGCCCACAGACCACACCCACAATTAGCCACGCCCACCCCGACCACGCCCAGCTGATCCTATCACAGCCACACCCACCTGTCCCATGGCCACGCCCCAAATGCAAAGCCCCACCCACACAAGGCCACGCCCATTGGTCGGCTCATTAGCTCCGCCCACCTGGCCACTGGCCACGCCCCTAATGCACAGACCCTGTGTGCTAAGCCACGCCCACCCCACCTAAGATATGACCACGCCCCTAACACCCAGACCCACCTGCACCAGGCCACGCCCATCTAAAGCCACGCCCACACCCCACGCCCACCTGCACAAAGCCACGCCCACACCAAGCCACGCCCATTGGCTGCATCCATGAGCTCTGTCCACCTCTCTCATGGCCACACCCCAAATTCACAGCCCCACCTGCGCTAAGCCCCGCCCACCCAATGGCCACGCCCTAAACCCGCCCCATTCCCATCCCTACCTAAACTAAGCCACGCCCACTGCAGGCCCCACCCACCCCATGACCACGCCCCAAGCTCACCTTGCCCCATCACATGGCCACGCCTCCATTACTTAAGCCACGCCCATCTTGACAGACTCCACCCACTCCCACCCCCGCCCTATTTAGCCCCACCCACCGAGGAGGGGAGGGGTGGGGTGCACTGAGTGACCCCTGAGTGACCCTGAGTGACCAATGAGTGACCCCTGGGTGACCCTGAGTGACCAATGAGTGACCCCTGAGTGACCCTGAGTGACCAATGAGTGACTAATGGGTGACCAATGAGTGACCCTGAGTGACCAATGAGTGACCCCTGGGTGACCCCTGAGTGACTCTGAGTGACCCTGAGTGACAATGAGTGATCCCTGGTGACCCCTGAGTGACCCTGGTGACACTGACCCCCGAGTGACAATGACCCTGAGTGACCCCTGAGTGACCCTGAATGACACTGAATGACCCTGAGTGACCCCTGGTGACCCCTGAGTCAACCTGAGTGACCCCGAGTGACCCCTGGGGGACCCTGAGTGACTCCTGAGTGACCCTGAGTGACCCTGAGTGACACTGAGTGACCCCAGGTGACCAATGAGTGACCCTGAGTGACCCCTGAGTGACCCCGAATGACCCTGAGTGACCCCAGGTGACACTGAGTGACCCCACGTGTCCCCTGTCCCCAGGCAGGGCCAGTGGGGGCCGTGGGGACCCTGGAGCCACTGCTCGGTGACCTGCGGGGAGGGGACACAGCGCAGGGGACGGAGCCGCAGCCCCGCGGGGGACGATGGGGACACCCGGGAGTGGCAGCTGCGGGCGTGTGACATGCCCTGCTGTGCCGGTGCGACACGGGGGGGACACGGGGGGACATGGGGGACATGGGGGGACACACTGAGGGGACACAGGGGGGACACACGGGGGGACACGGGGGGACAGGGGGGACACGGGGGGGACACAGCAGGGACATGGGAGACACACTGAGGGGACACGGGGGGGACACACGGGGGGACATGGGGACAGCAGGGAGTGGCAGCTGCGGGCGTGTGACATGCCCTGCTGTGCTGGTGGGACACGGGGGGACATGGGGGACATGGGGGACATGGGGACAACATGGGGACACACGTAGGGGACACGGGGACATGGAGGGGACATGGGGGGACAACAGGGACACCAGGGAGTGGCAGCTGTGGGCGTGTGACATGCCCTGCTGTGCCGGTGGGACACGGGGGGACACGGGGGGACATGGGGGGACACGGGGGGACACGGGGGGACATGGGGGACATGGGGGGACACGGCGGGGACATGGGAGACACACTGAGGGGACACAGGGGGGACACAGGGGGGACATGGGGACAGCAGGGAGTGGCAGCTACAGGCATGTGACATGCCCTGCTGTGCTGGTGGGACATGGGGGGACACGGGGGGGGACATGGGGACACACTGAGGGGACATGGAGGGACATGGAGAAATACTGAGGGGACATGGAGGGGACATGGGGCAGATGGAGGGGACACAGGAGGACAGGGGGGACATGGGGGACACACTGAGGGGACATGGAGGGGACATGGAGGGACATGGGGACACACAGGGGGACATGGTGGGGACATGGAGGGGACATGGGGGGACATGGGGAGGACATGGAGGGGACACGGCGGGGACATGGGGGACCAAGGGAGGACACGGTGGGGACATGGGGGACCAAGGGAGGACACGGTGGGGACATGGAGGCCACAGGGGTGACCTGTGGGGACACAAGGGTGACCTGGGGGGACCCGGGGGTGACCTGTGGGGACACGAAGGTGACCTGTGGAGACACTGGGGACACAGAGGGTCCTGAGGGTGACCTGTGGGGACACAGAGTGCCCCGGGGGTGACCTGGGGTGACACTGGGGACACAGAGGTGACCTGTCCCCATCCCCAGTGGCGGGGGGCTGGAGCGCGTGGTCGCCATGGAGCTCCTGCTCGGTGACATGCGGGGCGGGGGTCCAGCGGCGCGGCCGGAGCTGCTCCGAGCCCCCTCCCCAGTGCGGGGGGTCCTGCGGGCCCGGGGACACCCAGGAGACGCGGGAGTGCAACGCCACTGTCCCCAAATGCGCCGGTGAGGGGAGGGGCGGGGGGAGATGGGGAGGGGGCGTGGGGGGTGAGGGGAGGGGGTGAAGGGAAATTTGGGGGAGGGGGAGGTAGGAAGGTGGGGGAGGGGCGGGCGGGCGAGCATTGGGAGGTGGGGAGGGGTCGGGGAGCGTCCGGGGAGGGGTCGGGGAGGGGTCGAGAGCCTCGGGACTGACCCCCACCCATTTTCCCCGGCAGTGTCCGGGGCCTGGGGGTCGTGTCGGGGGTCGGGGAGTGGTCAGGGAGGGTCCGGGGAGTGGCCGGGGAGGGGTCGGGACAGGGGTCGGGGCCGGGGCCGGGGTCAGGGAGTGGCCAGGGAGGGTCCGGGGAGGGGTTGAGGCCCCCGAACTGACCCCCACCCATTTTCTCCCGCAGTGTCCGGGGCCTGGGGGTCGTGGGGATCGTGTCGGGGGTCGGGGAGGGTCCGGGGAGTGGCGAGGGAGGGGTCGGAGAGTGGCCAGGGAGGGTCCGGGGAGGGGTCGAGGGACCTGGGACTGACCCCTACCCATTTTCCCCCTCAGTGTCCGGGGCCTGGGGGTCGGGGCCGGGGTCGGGGAGTGGCTGGGGAGGGGTCGAGGGCTCCGGGACTGACCCCCACCCATTGTCCCCGGCAGTGTCCAGGGCCTCGGGATCGTGGGGATCGTGTCGGGGGTCGGGGAGGGGTCGGGGAGAAGCTGGGGAGGGGTCGGGAAGGGGTCGGAGAGTGGCCAGGGAGGGTCCGGGGAGTGGCCGGGGAGGGGTCGAGGGCCCCGGGACTGACCCCCACCCATTTTCACAGGCAGTGTCCGCGGCCTGGGGCCCTTGGGGGTCTTGGGGACGCTGCTCGGGGTCGTGCCGGGGGTCGGGAAGAGGCCGGGGAGGGCTCGAGGGCTCCGGGACTGACCCCCACCCATTTTCCCCGGCAGTGTCCGGGGCCTGGGGGTCGTGCCGGGGATGGGGGCCGGGGTCGGGACGGGACCGGGGAGTGGCTGGGGAGGGGTCGAGGGCTCCGGGACTGACCCCCACCCATTTTCCCCGGCAGTGCCCGGGGTCTCAGGGTCGTGCCGGGGTCGGGACGGGGCCGGGGAGGGGTCGAGAGCCCCCGGACTGACCCCCACCCATTTCCTCCCGCAGTGCCCGGGGCCTGGGGTCCCTGGGGGTCGTGGGGACGCTGCTCGGGCTCGTGCCGGGGGTCGGGCTCGGACCCGAGGCGGAGCCGCAGCCGCCGCTGCGATTCCCCGGAGCCCTCCCGGGACCCTCCCGGAGCGCCGTGCGCCGGGGCCGAGAGCGAGAGCGAGCCCTGCCCGGGGCTGCCGCCGTGCCCCGGTGAGACCCCCGGGACCCCCGCGACACTCGGGGACCCCTCGGGACCCCCTGGGACACTCTGAGACCCCTCGGGACCCCCGGGACACTCTGGGACCCCTCGGGACCCCCGGGACACTCTGGGACCCCTCGGGACCCCCTGGGACACTCTGGGACAATCTGAGACCCCCGCGACACCCCTGGGATCTTCTGGGACACTCTGAGACCCCCCTGGGACACTCTGAGACCCCTCGGGACCCCCGCGACACTCTGGGACCACTCGGGACCCCCTGGGATCTTCTGGGATCTTCTGGGACCCTCCGGGACACCAGGGGATAGCCTGGGACAATCTGAGACCCCCTGGGATCCCGTGGGACACTGTGGGACAATCTGAGACCCCCGGGACACCCTGAAACCCCCGCGACACCCCTGAGATCCTCTGGGACACTCTGAGACCCCCCTGGGACCCTCTGGGACACCCCGGGACCCCCTGGGACAATCTGAGACCCCGTGGGACCCATGGGACACTCTGGGACACCCCGGGACCTCCAGGACACCCTGGGACCCTCTGGGACACCCCGGGACAATCTCAGACCCCCTGGGACACCTCGGGACCCCCGGAACCCCCCCCCCCGGGACTTTTGGGACCCCTTGGACCCCCCCAGAGTCCGCAGGACCATCAGAAACTCCTCGAGACCCTTCCCCTCCGGAACCTCTGGGACACCCCAGGGTCCCCCCAGACCATCTCGGGATCCCCGTGGGACCCCCACGAACTCCCCAGGAGCCCTCCCGAAACCCCCAGACCCCTTCGGGATCCCCAAGGGACCCTCACGAACTCCCCAGGAGCCCTCCCGAAACCCCCAGACCCCCAGAATCCCTCGGGACCCCCAGAACCCCCGGACCCCTTGGAATTCCTAGACCCCCCAGACCCTCTCGGGACCCCCAAGGGACCCCCCATGAATACCTCAGAACCCCCCAGACCTCCCAAACTACCCTCGGGACCCCCAGACCCCCACCACCCTCGGTGGCGAGGGGGGCGTGGCCTCCCTGACCACGCCCCTTTCCCCCAGTGGACGGCGCGTGGGGGGCGTGGTCTCCGACCACACCCTGCCCGGTCACGTGCGGCGTGGGCGGGGTCGTCCTGCGGCGCGCGTGCGACGCCCCCTCCCCAAAACACGGGGGGCGCCCCTGCGAAGGGCCCGAGAGCCGCAGGGCTCCGTGCGGACCCCGAGACCCCTGCCCAGGTGAGGGGAGGGGGCTGGGGGCGGGGCTTTGGGGGGCGGGGCCTCTGGACCCCTGCCCAGGTGAAGGGAGGGGGCTGGGGGGCGGGGCTTGTGGGGAGGGCGGGGCCTGGTGGGGGGCGGGGCCTGTATGAGCCCCGGGACCCCTGCCCGGGTGGGGGGGGGGGGGGGGTGGATGAGATGGGCGGGGCTAGAATTGGGGCGTGGTTTAAGGGCGTGGCTTATTGGTGGTGGGCGGAGCTTGGGGAGGAAAGGGAAAAGGGAAAAGGAAAAGGAAAAGGAAAAGGAAAAGGAAAAGGAAAAGGAAAAGGAAAAGGAAAAGGAAAAGGAAAAGGAAAAGGAAAAGGAAGGAAAAAGAAAAAAGGAAAAAGGAAAAAGGAAAAAGGAAAAGAAAGAGGAAAAGGAAAAGGGAAAAGAGAAAAGGGAAAAGGGAAAAAGAGAAAAAGGGAAAAGGAAAGGGAAAAGGCTCCCAATCCTTTCCCCTTTGCCGTGGGGCACCCATAGGGCGCCACCAGGCCCCGCCCCTTTGCTATGGGGCACCCCACGGTTCTCCCCTCGCCGTGGGGCAGCCCCGGGGGGGTTTGGGGACACCCCCTGACCCCCCCGTGCCCCCCAGCCCCGGTGCACTGGGGGCCCTGGAGCCCCTGGCAGCCCTGCGCGCGGCCGCTGTGGGACGGCATCAACTGCAAGAGCACCGTGGGGCAGCAGCGGCGCATGCGGGAATGTGTGGGGCACAGCCCCGGGGGGCGCTCCTGCCCCATCGAGGGGGGCAAAACCGGCACCATCCAGGTCCGGGCCTGCTACAGCATCCACAACTGCTTCAGTGAGTGCGCCTGCCCCACAGCGGCCCCACAGGTGTCCTAGAGATGTCCTAGAGCTGCCCTATAGATGTCCTAAAGCTGTCCTAGAGCTGCCCCATAGTCTGCTATAGTGGCCCCATAGCGGCCCTAGATCTGCCCCATAGCGGCCCTAGATCTGCCGCATAGCGGCCCTAGAGCTGCCCCACAGCAGCCCTAGATCTGCCCCATAGCGGCCCTAGATCTGCCCCATAGTGGCACTAGATCCGCCCCATAGCGGCCCTAGATCTGCCCCATAGCGGCCCTAGATCTGCCCCATAGCAGCCCTAGATCTGCCCCATAGCGGCCCTAGATCTGCCCCATAGCGGCCCTAGATCCGCCCCACAGCTGCCCTAGATCTGCCCCATAGTGGCCCTAGATCTGCCCCATAGCGGCCCTAGATCCGCCCCATAGCGGCCCTACAGATGTCGTAGAGATGTCCTAGAGCTGCCCCAATAGCTGCCCCATAGTCTGCCCTAGAGCGGCCCCAGAGTGGCCCTATAGATGCCCTAGAGCTGCCCCATAGCTACCCTATAGATGTCCTAGAGCTGCCCCATAGTGGCCCCACAGCGGCCCCACAGATGTCCTAGAGATGTCCTAGAGCTGCCTCATGGCGGCCCTAGAGATGTCCTGTAGATGTCCTAGAACTGCCCCAATAACTGCCCCATAGTCTGCCCTAGAGTGGCCCCATGGCGGCCCTAGAGATGTCCTAGAGCTGCCCCATAGTGGCCCTAGAGATGTCCTAGAGCTGCCCCATAGTGGCCCTATAGCTGCCCTAGAGCTGCCCCAGAGTTGCCCTACAGCTGCCCCATGGCGGCCCTATAGATGTCCTAGAGCTGTGCTAGAACTGCCCCAATAACTGCCCCATAGTCTGCCCTAGAGTGGCCCCAGCGTGGCCCTATAGATGTCCCATAGATGCCCTAGAGCTGCCCCAATAGCTACCCCATAGTCTGCCCCATAGCGGCCCTAGATCTGCCCCAGAGCTGCCCTATAGATGCCCTAGAGCTGTGCTAGAACTGCCCCAATAACTGCCCCATAGTCTGCCCTAGAGTGGCCCCATAGCGGCCCTACAGATGTCCTAGAGCTGCCCCAATAGCTGCCCCATAGTCCGCTCCATAGCGGCCCCATAGCTGCCCTAGATCTGCCCCATAGCGGCCCCATAGTCTGCCCTACAGCTGCCCCATAGCGGCCCTATAGATGTCCTAGAGCTGTCCTAGAGCTGCCCCAATAGCTGCCCCATAGTCCGCTCCATAGTGGCCCCATAGCGGCCCCATAGTCTGCCCCATAGCAGCCCTAGACCTGCCCTATAGTCCCCTGTAGAGGCACCCCATAGGGCCACCCCATAGGGCCCCCATCCCCCCTCCCCCATAGGGTGTGGGGTGACCCTGCCCCATAGGGTGTGGGGTGACCCTGCCCCATAAGCTGTGGGGTGTGGGGTCACCCTGCCCCGTAGGGTGTGGGGTGTGGGGTGACCCTGCCCCATAGGCCGTGGGGTGACCCCGTGCCCCCCCAGTGCGCGGGAACTGGTCTGACTGGAGCCCCTGGGGGCTCTGCACGCCCCCCTGTGGGGCCAGCCCCACACGGAGCCGCAGCCGCGAGTGCCGCCCCGTCCTCCCTGACTACCCGTGCGTGGGGCTGGGGGATCTGTGGGGCTGGGGGATCTATGGGGCTGAGAGGGAATCTATGGGGCTGGGGGATCTATGGGGCTGGGGGATCTGTGGGGCTGAGAGGGAATCTATGGGGCTGGGGGATCTGTGGGGCTGGGAGGGAATCTATGGGGCTGGGGGATCTGTGGGGCTGAGAGGGAATCTATGGGGCTGGGGGATCTGTGGGGCTGGGAGGGAATCTATGGGGCTGGGGGATCTGTGGGGCTGGGGGATCTATGGGGCTGGGGGATCTATGGGGCTGAGAGGGAATCTATGGGGCTGGGGGATCTATGGGGCTGAGAGGGAATCTATGGGGCTGGGGGATCTATGGGGCTGGGGGAATCTGTGGGGCTGGGAAGGAATCTGTGGGATCTATGGGGCTGGGGGGACCGGGGGGTCTATCGAGCTGGGGGGATCTATAGGGTTTGGGGGTCTCTATGGGTCCAGGTTGTCTCTATGGGATTTAGGGATTTGGGGTTTCTCTATGCGGCCGGGGGTGTCTCTATGGGTCCGGGGGGTCTCTATGGGGCCGGGGGGGTCTCTATGGGGCCGGGGGGGTCTCTATGGGGCCGGGGGGGTCTCTATGGGGTCTCTATGGGTCCGGGGGGGGTCTCTATGGGTCTCGGGGGGTCTCTATGGGTCCGGGGGGGTCTCTATGGGGTCTCTATGGGTCCGGGGAGTCTCTATGGGGCCGGGGGGGTCTCTATGGGGTCTCTATGGGTCCGGGGGGTCTCTATGGGGTCTCTATGGGTCCGGGAGGGTTTCTCTATGGGTCTGGGGGTCTCTATGGGGCTGGGGTGTCTCCATGGGTCCGGGGGGTCTCTATGGGGTCTCTATGGGTCCGGGGGGGGTCTCTATGGGTCCGGGGGGTCTCTATGGGTCCAGGGGGTCTCTATGGGGTCTCTATGGGGTCGGGGGGTCTCTATGGGGTCTCTATGGGGCCGGGGGGTCTCTATGGGGTCTCTATGGGTCCAGGGGGTCTCTATGGGATTTGGGGTTTCTCTATGGGTTCCTGGGGGTCTCTATGGGGCCGGGGGGGGTCTCTATGGGTCCGGGCTCTGACCCTTGCCCCCCAGGCTCACCCTGACCAAGCTGGGCACCTCCGGCACCTACAACGTCACCTTCTGGGGGACAGCGCGGCCCAGGTGCCCCGAGCTGCTGGGGCAGAGGCTGCGCCTGCAGGAGACGCGGCCCTGCCGGAGCGTGCCGCCCTGCCCCCACCCCGACGGTCAGCGGGGAGGGGTCCGGGGGGAGGGGGGTCTCCGGGGGGGGAGGGGTCCGGGGGAGGGGTCTCCGGGGGGGGAGGGGCAAGGGGTCATCGGGCGGGAGGGGCAGAAGGGGAGGGGTGGGGAGGGGTGGGGGGAAGAGAGAGGGGAGGGGGAGGGTCAGGGGGTCGAGGGGGGAGGGGCAGGGAGTTCCCCGGGGGGGAGGGGCAAAATTGCGGGGGGGGGGGAAGGATTGGTTCCGGAGGGGGGGAGGGGCAAGGGGTCATCGGGGGGGAGGGGCAGGAGGGGAGGGGAGGGGCGGGGAGGAGAGAGGGGAGGGGGGAGGGGCAGGATGGGTCTTAGGGGAGGGAGGGGCAGGGGGTCGAGGGGGGAGGGGCAAAATCCCGGGGGGGAGGGGCAGGGAGTTCCCCGGGGGGGAGGGGCAAAATCGCGGGGGGGGGGGGGAAGGATTGGTTCCTGGGGGGGGGAGGGGCAGGGGGTCCCGGGGGGAGGGGCAAAATCCCGAGGGAGGGGCTACGTTCAGGCGGGGGAGGGGCAGGATGGGTCCCTGAGGGGGGGAGAGGTAGGGGGAGGGGCAGGGGTCTCCGGGGGGAGGGGCAAAATCGCGGGGGGAGGGGCAAAATCGCGGGGGGAGGGGCAGGATTGGTTCCTGGGGGGGGAGGGGGTCCGAGGGGGAGGGGCAAAATCCTGGGGGAGGGGCAAAATCGCGGGGGGAGGGGCAGGGGGAGGGGCAAAATCCCGGGGGGAAGGGGCAAAATCGCGGGGGGAGGGCAGGATTGGTTCCTGGGGGGAGGGGCAGGGGGTCCCGGGGGGGAGGGGCAAAATCGCGGGGGGAGGGGCTACGTTCAGGTGGGGGAGGGGCAGGATGGGACCCTGAGTGCGGTGGGGGAGGGGCGGGGTCCCCCCACACTCGGGGTCCCCCACTGACCCCTCCCCCCTCTCCCCTCCCCCCCCAGAGGAATGACCCCCGGGGACCTCGTGGGACACTCCAGGACCCCAAAACCTCCGGGATTTGCCCCAAAACCTTCCTGCCCCTCCCCCACCCCCACCCCAATAAAGCCCCGGCATCGAATCGGCTCCGGACGGTGGGGGAGGGGCGGGGGGAGGGGCGGGGGGCAGTCACGGACACTCCGGACCCGATAGCTCCGCCCCTATAGCCCCACGCCTATAGCCAGGCCACTCTGTACTGACCACTCCACACCATCCACTGACCACTCCATCCACTGACCACACCATCCACTGACCACACCATCCACTGACCACTCCATCCACTGACCACACCATCCACTGACCACCAATCCTCTTCACTGACCACTCCACTCTTCACTGACCACTCCACACCATCCACTGACCACTCCATCCACTGACCACACCATCCACTGACCACACCATCCACTGACCACACCATCCACTGACCACTCCACACCATCCACTGACCACACCATCCACTGACCACACCATCCACTGACCACCAATCCTCTTCACTGACCACTCCACACCATCCACTGACCACCAATCCTCTTCACTGACCACTCCACTCTTCACTGACCACACCATCCACTGACCACACCATCCACTGACCACTCCATCCACTGACCACACCATCCACTGACCACCAATCCTCTTCACTGACCACTCCACTCTTCACTGACCACACCATCCACTGACCACACCATCCACTGACCACTCCATCCACTGACCACACCATCCACTGACCACCAATCCTCTTCACTGACCACTCCACTCTTCACTGACCCACACCATCATCCACCCCATCAACTGACCACACCATCCACTGACCACCAATCTTCTTCACTGACCACTCCACTCTTTACTGACCACTCCACTCTTTACTGACCACTCCATCCACTGACCACACCATCCACTGACCACCAATCCAACCACTCCACTCTTCACTGACCACTCCACTCTTCACTGACCACTCCACTCTTTACTGACCACTCCATCCACTGACCACACCATCCACTGACCACCAATCCTCTTCACTGACCACTCCACTCTTCACTGACCACTCCACTCTTTACTGACCACTCCACACCATCCACTGACCACTCCACTCTTCACTGACCACTCCACTCTTCACTGACCACTCCACTCTTTACTGACCACTCCACTCTTCACTGACCAATCCACACCATCCACTGACCACACCATCCACTGACCACACCATCCACTGACCACCAATCCTCTTCACTGACCACTCCACTCTTCACTGACCACTCCATTATTTCACTGACCACTCCATCCACTGACCACTCCACTCCATCCACTGACCACTCGATCACTGACCACCGCGCCCTTTATTGGTCACTCCACACCATTTATTGATCACTCCACGCCCTTTATTGATCACTCCACGCCCTTTATTGATCACTCCACGCCTTTTATTGATCATATCCACTGACCACACCCTCTATTGACCACCACACCCTTTACTGACCACTCCACACCTTTTATTGACCACTCCACACCATTCACTGACCACCGCGCCCTTTATTGATCACGCCATTCACTGACAACCACACCCTCTATTCATCACTCCACACCCTTTATTGACCACTCCACACCCTTTACTGACCACTCCACTCTTTATTAATTTCTCCACGCCCTTTATCGATCACAACATCCACTGACCACCACATCCTTTACTGACCTCTCCACACTCTTTATTGACCACTCTGCACCCTTTATTGATCACTCCACACCATTTATTGATCACTCCACACCCTTTATTGACCACTCCATACCCTTTATTGACCACTCCACACCATTTATTGATCACTCCGCACCCTTTATTGATCACACCATTTATTGATCACTCCACACCATTCACTGACCACCACACCCTTTATTGACCACTCCATACCCTTTATTGATCACTCCACACCATTTATTGACCACTCCATACCATTTATTGATCACTCCACACCCCTTATTAACCATTCCACACCATCCACTGACCACCACACCCTTTATTGACCACTCCATACCCTTTATTGATCACTCCATACCCTTTATTGACCACTCCGCACCCTTTATTGATCACTCCACACCATTTATTGATCACTCCACACTCTTTATTGACCACTCCACACCATTTATTGATCACTCCACACTCTTTATTGACCACTCCACACCCTTTATTGATCACACCATTCACTGACCACCACACCCTTCATTAACCCCTCCACGCCCTTCCCCGACCCCTCCCCGCCCTTCCCCGCCCCCTCCCCTCCCCTCCCCCTCAGAGCAGCAGCAGCAGCGAATACTCGGCCCTCGGCCACCGCCGGGGCGGCCGCGCGGTGCGGCCGATCATGGGCAGCCTCTGGGCGTAGCGAGACCCCAGCCCGGCCCCGGGGGGCTGCGGGAAGCTCGTCTGGAACCTCCGGCCGGGGCAGCGCCGCCCGGTCTGCCGCCCCGCGATCACGAAGCTGAAGCGGGGCGGTCCCCGCGGGGCGAAGCGACACTTCTGGAACACATCCCGAGCGCCGGGCCGGTGCCCCGCGGGGGCTCGGGGGGTCCCGCGGGGTCGGGGCGGGGGTCCCGCGGCTCGGTGCAATGAGGGGCGGCCGCAGGGGGGGTCGGGCCGAGGGGGCTCCTCGTCCCTCGGGCTGACCGTGGCGTTGGTCAGTTGGGGCATCTTGCGGGCGGCGCCTTCGGCCGGGGGCTCCTTGCGAGTGCCCTCGGCAGCGCCCGGGGGGCTCGGGGGGTCCGCGGGGGTCCCGGTGCCGAAGCGGGCGGCAAGGCTGTCCCCGAAAAAGTCGTAGAGCTCGCGGTACATGTCCCTCAGGGATGGGGACAGAGGGGATGAGGAGGAGGATGAGGAGGAAGGGGGGGTCCGCCCCCGCCCCCCCCCAGAAACAACGGGCGGCCCAAGCCCAGCTCGGGGGAGGGGTCCTGGCCGGGGGGGCTGTGCCGCGGGGACCCCTCGGGACCGCCCGGGGCTTGTTGGGCCTTGGCCTTCAGCAGGCGCTCCACGGCGACCTGGGGGGGACACGGGGGGGGGGGTGAGGAGGGGGTGAAGGGGTGAGGGTCCTCGCTACCCACCAAATTCCCGCCCCCCCCCCACCCTCACCAGGATGGCGCCGTAGACTTTGTGGCCGTCGGCCTTGACCTGAGCGTTGGACACGGAGTAATCGTCCAGCACGGCTGCAGGTTCGGCCAGTACGTGGGGAGGTGTGGGTACAGCACCCGCTCCACGGCCTGGGGGGGGGGAATGTGTGAGACCACCCCCAGAATCCCCAAAACCCCCAGGGACCCTCAAAACCCCCAGGGACCCCAAAAACCCACCCACAGAACCTGAAAAACCCACAGCAGAACCCCCAAGCTGGGGTATGGGGAGGTGTGGGTACAGCACCTGCTCCACGGCCTGGGGGGGGGGGGAATGCGTGAGACCACCCCCAGAATCCCCAAAACCTCCAGGGACCCCAAAAACCCCCAGGGACCCCAAAAACCAACCCACAGAACCTGAAAAGCCCACAGCAGAACCCCCAAACTGGGGTATGGGGAGGTGTGGGTACAGCACCCGCTCCACGGCCTGGAGGGGGGGGGATGTGTGAGACCACCCCCAGAATCCCCAAAACCCCCAGAATCCCCAAAACCCCCAGGGACCCTCAAAACCCCCAGGGACCCCAAAAACCCACCCACAGAACCTGAAAAGCCCACAGCAGAACCCCCAAACTGGGGTATGGGGAGGTGTGGGTACAGCACCCGCTCCACGGCCTGGGTGGGGGGGAATGTGTGAGACCACCCCCAGAATCCCCAAAACCCCCAGACCCCTCCCAAACACCCTCATGGAACCCCCAGACCCACCAGGAGAACCCCCAAAATCAGCCCGGGGGGAGGTGTGGGTACAGCACCCGCTCCACGGCCTAGGGAGGGGACACACACTCTGGGACCCCCCCCCAAAAGCCCCCCAGAACACCCAAACCTGCCCAGGACCCCCCCAAACCCAACCAGGGACCCCCAAACCCCTGCCTGGACCCCCCAAACCTGCCTGGGATATCCCCCTGGGACCAATGAAACCTCCCCAGGGACCCCCCAAACCCCCCCAGGGACCCTCAAAACTCCACTGCAGAACCCCCAGACTCCCCAACGGCCCTGGGACCCCTTCAGGGACCCCTAAAACCTCCCAGGCCCCCCCAAAAAACCTCTCTGATCCCTCCTGGACCCCCAGACCTTCCCCCAGGACCCTCTCAGATTCTGCTGGAGACCCCCAAAACCCACCCCAAGACCCCCAAAGTCCCCCCAGACCCCCAAAACCTCCTTAGGACTCTCCCAGGACACCCCCAGACCCCAAGATTTCCCCCCCAGACCCCAAAAACCTCTTTGGGACTCACCTAGGATCCCCCCAGACCCCCAAGTCTCCCTCCCAGTCCCCCAAACCCCCCCTGGGGCTCCCCCAGGACCCCTCCCAGCCCCCCAAACCCCCCTGGGTCTCTCCCAGGACCCCTCCCAGCCCCCCAAACCCCCCTGGGTCTCCCCCAGGACCCCTCCCAGCCCCCCAAACCCCCCCTGGGTCTCCCCCAGGACCCCTCCCAGCCCCCCAAACCCCCCTGGGTCTCTCCCAGGACCCCTCCCAGCCCCCCAAACCCCCCCTGGGTCTCCCCCAGGACCCCTCCCAGCCCCCCAAAGCCCCCCTGGGTCTCTCCCAGGACCCCTCCCAGCCCCCCAAACCCCCCCTGGGTCTCCCCAGGACCCCTCCCAGCCCCCAAACCCCCCTGGGTCTCCCCCAGGACCCCTCCCAGCCCCCCAAACCCCCCCTGGGTCTCCCCCAGGACCCCTCCCAGCCCCCCAAACCCCCCCTGGGTCTCCCCCAGGACCCCTCCCAGCCCCCCAAAGCCCCCCAGCCCCCCCACCTTCCATCCCAGCGCGTGCAGCCCCACCACGGCCCCGTAGTGGGAGCAGAGCGGGCGCACAGGATCTGCCAGAACCTTCTGCAGCGAGAGCAGGATCTGCTGGTACAGCCCCCGCACCAGCTCCCCGTGGCTCCTGCGGGCACAGGCGGGCGCTGAGCCCCGGGAGACCCCCGGGAGGACCCCCAGACCCCCGGGAGGACCCCCCAGACCCCTGGGAGACCCCCGGGAGACCCCCAGACCCCCGGGATGACCACCGAGATCTCCGGGAGGACCACCGAGATCTCCGGGATGACCACTGAGACCCTGGGATAACCCCCGAGACCCCGGGATGACCACCGTGACCCCCGGGATGACCACCGAGATCTCCAGGATGACCACCAAGATCTCCGGATGACCACTGAGACCCTGGGATAACCCCCGAGACCCCCGGGAGGACCCCCAAGACCCCCGGGATGACCACCGAGACCTCCGGGATGACCACCGAGATCTCCGGGAGGACCCCCCAGACCCCCAGGATGACCACCGCGACCCCCGGCATGACCACCGAGATCTCCGGGATGACCACTGAGACCCTGGGATAACCCCCGAGACCCCCGGGAGGACCCCCCAGACCCCCAGGATAACCCCCAAGACCCCCGGGATGACCCCCCAGACCCTGGGAGACCCCCGGGAGGACCCCCGAGACCCCCAAGGACTGCAGCCGTTCCCAATGCCAATCCTGGGCGCTGGTCCCAGCACCGATCCCAATCTCAGTCCAGTCCTGGTCTCACTCCCAGTGCCCCCCGGTAATGGTCCCGGTGCTGATCCCAGTCTGATCCCAGTCCCGGTCCCATTCCCAGAGTCCATTTGCCCCCCGGTAATGGTTCTGGTGCTGATCCCAGTCCTGATCCCAGTCCCGGTCCCATTCCCAGGGTCCGTTTGCCCCCCGGTAATGGTTCTGGTGCTGGTCCCAGTCCTGGTCCCAGGCCCGGTGCCAATCCTGTTCCCAATCCCAACCAAAATCCCAGTCCCAGTCGTAATCAATCTCAGCCTCAACCCCATCCCAATCCCACCCCATCCCCACCCAATTCCCGTTCCCATCCCCACCCCATTCCAATCCCAATCCCGTTCCAATTCCCATCCCCGTCCCAATCCCATTCCCATCCCCATTCTCAATCCCATTCAATTCCCATTCCCCATCACCATTCCCATCGCTTTCCCAGTCCCATTCCCATCCCCACCCCATTCCTATCCCATTACCAATCCCACCCCTTTCCCATCCCCATCCCATCCCCATCCCAATCCCACCCCATCCCCATCCCTATCCCACCCCATTCCTGCTCCTGCTCCTCACCCAATCCCAACCCCATCTCCATTCCTATCCCATTCGTGTCCCCATTCCCATTCCTCCTCCCAGTCCCATTCCCAATCCCACCGCTTTCCCATCCCCATCCCAATCCCATCCCTAATCCCAATCCCATCCCCATCATTCCCATCCCATCCCCAATCCCACTGCTTTCCCATCCCAATCCCATTCCCACCCCACCCCATTCCCACCCCACCCCATCCCAATCCCACCCCACCCCATCTCCATCCTCACCCCATTCCCAATCCCATTCCAATCCCACCCCATTCCCATTCCCACCCCAATCCCAATCCCGTTCCAGTTCCCATCCCCATCTCATTCCCCATACCCATTCCCACCCCATCCCATCCCCAATCCCATCCCCACCCAATTCCCACTCCCACCCCCACCCCATTTCCTTTCCCACCCAATCCCAATCCTGTTCCAGTTCCCACCCCACCCCATTCCCACCCTACCCCATCCCAATCCCACCCCACCCCATCTCCATCCTCACCCCATTCCCATCCCCATTCCCAATTCCACCCTATTCCCATTCCCACCCCAATCCCAATCCTGTTCCAGTTCCCATCCCCATTCCCACCCCATCCCATCCCATCCCCAATCCCACCTCCACCCAATTCCCACTCCCACCCCCACCCCATTTCCTTTCCCACCCAATCCTGTTCTAGTTCCCAATCCCCACCGCAACCCCATCCCAATCCCTTCCCACCCCATCCCAATCCCACCCTGTCCCAGTTCCCATCCCCATCTCATTCCCCATTCCCATTCCCACCCCATCCCATCCCCATTCCCAATCCCACCCTATTCCCATTCCCACCCCAATCCCAATCCTGTTCCAGTTCCCATCCCCATCTCATTCCCCATTCCCATTCCCACCCCATCCCATCCCCACCCTGTTCCCACTCCCACCCCCACCCCATTTCCTTTCCCACCCAATCCTGTTCCAGTTCCCACCCCAATCCCAACCCCACCCCAATCCCTTCCCACCCCACCCCAATCCCACCCTGTTCCCACTCCCACCCCCACCCCATTTCCTTTCCCACCCAATCCTGTTCCAGTTCCCACCCCAATCCCAACCCCACCCCAATCCCTTCCCACCCCATCCCAATCCTGTTCCAGTTCCCATCCCCATCTCATTCGCCATTCCCATCCCATCCCCAATCCCATCCCCAATCCCACCCCACCCCATCCCCACCCCAACCCCACCCTAATCCCTTCCCACCCCATCCCATCCCCACCCAATTCCCACTCCCACCCCCACCCCATTTCCTTTCCCACCCAATCCTGTTCCAGCTCCCAACCCAATCCCACCCCACCCCAATCCCTTCCCACCCCACCCCATCCCCACCCTGTTCCCACTCCTACCCCCACCCCATTTCCTTCCCCACCCAATCCTGTTCTAGCTCCCATCCCCATCTCATTCCCCATTCCCATCCCATCCCCAATCCCATCCCCACCCAATTCCCACTCCCACCCCCACCCCAATCCCTTCCCACCCCATCCCAATCCCACCCTGTTCCCACTCCCACCCCCACCCCATTTCCTTCCCCACCCAATCCCATCCCCAATCCCATCCCCAATCCCATCCCCAATCCCATCCCCAATCCCATCCCCACCCTGTTCCCACTCCCACCCCCACCCCATTTCCTTCCCCACCCAATCCCGTCCCATCCCCACCCCCACCCCCACCCCACCCCACCCCACCCCCTCCCCACCAGAAGATGCGGCCGAGCAGCATGGCGGCGTAGTCGCGCAGCGTCCAGTGGTCGTTGGTGGGGTTGATGGAGGCGGCCAGCGGCTCGAGCACGCAGTAGAGCACGCTGCCCATCAGGCTGCCCACGTACGAGCCCAGGCACAGGAAAGGATTCTGCAGCAGCGCCCGCGCCAGGTGCAGCAGGCGGCTCAGCTGCTCCAGGTCGTGGCTCACCGACTTCACCTGGCGGAGGGAAATTCCCGTGGGGAGAGCCCACCTGGAGAGCCTCGGGAGGAGCGGGATCCCCTGAGGTCACCCCTCACGTGCGGAAGAGAAATTCCGGTGGGAAAAGCCCACCCGGAGAGGCTCAGGAGCGTCTGGAGACCCTCAAGAGTGTCTGGTGAGGGGCAGCTTGAGCAGAGAGCCTCGGGCGCCTCTGGAGAACCTTGGGAGCGTCTGGAGACCCTCTGGAGACCCTCAGGAGGGTCTGGAGACCCTCGGGAAGCTCTGGAGATGCTCAGGAGCATCTGGAGACCCTCGGGAAGCTCTGGAGATGCTCAGGAGCATCTGGAGACCCTCGGGAAGCTCTGGAGACCCTCAGGAGGGTCTGGAGACCCTCAGGAAGCTCTGGAGATGCTCAGGAGCCTCTGGAGACCCTCGGGAAGCTCTGGAGATGCTCAGGAGCATCTGGAGACCCTCGGGAAGCTCTGGAGATGCTCAGGAGCCTCTGGAGACCCTCGGGAAGCTCTGGAGATGCTCAGGAGCCTCTGGAGACCCTCGGGAAGCTCTGGAGATGCTCAGGAGCATCTGGAGACCCTCGGGAAGCTCTGGAGATGCTCAGGAGCATCTGGAGACCCTCGGGAGGGTCTGGAGACCCTCAGGAGCATCTGGAGACCCTGAGGAGGGTCTGGTGAGGGGCAGCTCAAGCAGAGACCCTCGGCAGCATCTGGAGAAGCTCAGGGGCATCTGGATCCCCGCAGGTCACGGCTCATGGATTTGACGTGGGGAAGGGAAATTCCCATGGGAAAGGCCCACCCGGAGACCCTCGGGACCCCCCAGTTCCTCCAGGAACCACCTCAAGATTCTCTGGATCCCCCAGGACCCTCAGCCCGGACCCCTTGGGACCCCTGAACTCACCCCAGATACCCCCAGGACCCCCCAAACTCACCCCTGGACCTCCTTGGGACCCCTGAATTCACCCCAGACATCCTCTCAGGATTCCCCAAACTCATCCCGGACCCCCTCAGGACCCCCCAGAACCCCCAAACTCACCCCAGACTCCCTGAGGACCCCCCAAACTCACCCATGGATCCCCTCAGACCCCTTCAGAACCCCCAAACTCACCTCAGATGTGCTCTCAGGACCCCTGAACTCCCCCCAGACCCCCCTAGGACCCCCCCAGACCCCCAGGGACCCCCGCACTCACCCCACTGACCACATAGACAAAGTAGGGCAGCAGCGCCGCGATCTTGGGGTTACTCTGGAGATCCTGCAGAGCCACCTGGGGGGGGTGTGGGGACACATTTTGGGGGGCTCAGAGGGGGTCAGCCCTGCTCGGGGGGGAGGGGAGGGGCACCACCCCCCCCCGGGGGGGGTCCTGAGCCCCCCCACCCACCTTCATGAGCTGGGGGTCGTCGCCCAGCACGGCGCGGGTGACGTGCTGGTAGTACTTGAGGAGGTCATCGCTCAGCGAGGACACGGCGCTGGGCACTGCGGGGGGTGGGGTCACCCCAAAACTCACCCCGGGGGCTGAGGGTCTCGGGGTGGAGTGCAGGGGGGGGGTCTGGGGGTCCCAGAGGTCTCTGGGAGGTCCTGGGGGTCTTGGGGAGGGGCCCAAGGGGTTCTGGGGGTGTTTGGGGAGGGGACCAGGAGGGTGCTGGGTGTCCCAGGGGTCTTTTGGGGGTCTTGGGGGGTCTTGGGGTTGGGTCCTGGGGGTGTTTGGGGAGGGGTCTGGGTGTCTCAGGGGCCGTTTGGGGGTCCTGGGGGTGTTTGGGGAGGGGTCCGGGGCTCTCTGGGGGTCTTGGGGACCTTGGGGTGGGGCCCAGAGGGGTTCTGGGGGTGTTTGGGGAGGGTTCCTGGAGGTCTGGGGGCGTTCTGGGGGTCTTGGGAGTGTCCTGGGGGTGTTTGGGGAGGGGTCTGGGTGTCTCAGGGGCCTTTCGGGGGTCCTGGGGGTGTTTGGGGAGGGGTCCGGGGCTCTCTGGGGGTCTTGGGGAGGGGCCCAAGGGGTTCTGGAGGTGTTTGGGGAGGGGACCAGGAGGGTGCTAGGTGACCCAGGGGTCTTTTGGGGGTCTTGGGGGGTCTTGGGGTTGGGTCCTGGGGGTGCCTGGGGAGGGGTCTGGGTGTCTCAGGGCCCTTTCGGGGGTCCTGGGGGTGTTTGGGGAGGGGTCTGGGGGTCCCAGGGGGGTTTGGGGGGTCTTGGGGATCTCAGAATGGAGCCCAGAAGGGTTCTAGGGATGTTTGGGGAGCAGTCCTGGGGGTCCCAGGAGTCTCTGGGGGTCTTGGGGAGGGGCCCAAGGGGTTCTGGGGGTGTTTGGGGTGGGGACCAGGAGGGTCCTGGGTGTCCCAGGGGTCTTTGGGGGGTCTTGGGGTGGGGCCGAAAGGGGTCCTGGGCATCCATGGGGTATTTTGGGGGGTCCTGGGGGGTCTTGGGGTTGGGTCCTGGGGGTGCCTGGGGAGGGGTCTGGGTGTCTCAGGGGCCCTTCGGGGGTCCTGGGGGTGTTTGGGGAGGGGTCCAGGGCTCTCTGGGGGTCTTGGGGATCTTGGGGTGGGGCCCAGAGGTGTCCTGGGGATGTTTGGGGAGGGGTCTGGGGGTCCCAGGGGAGTCTGGGGGGTCTTGGGGATCTCGGAATGGGGCCCAGAAGGGTTCTAGGGGTGTTTGGGGAGCAGTCCTGGGGGTCCCAGGAGTCTCTGGGGGGTCCTGGGGGTGTTTGGGGAGGCCCAGAGGGGTCCTGAGGGTGCCTGGAGATGCATCCTGGGGGATCCTGGGGGTCCCAGGGGCCTTTCAGCAGTCCTGGGGGTCTTGGGATGGGACCCAGAGGGGTTCTGGGGGTGTTTGGGGAGGGGTCCTGGAGGTCTGGGGGCGTTCTGGGGGTCTTGGGAGTGTTCTGGGGGTGTTCGGGGAGGGTCCCGGGGGTCCCGGGGGTCTCTGGGGGGGTCCCGGGGGTCTCTCCTCACCTGCTCCCTGCGGCTCCAGGTTCCCTTTCCCATCCAGGTAGGACACGTGAACTGCGGGGCAATGGCGCCTGAGACCCCCGCCCCACCCGGGGGGTCCCGAGGGGGTCATTTGGGGTCCCGGGGGAGGTCACTGGGGGTCTCAGGGGGCTTATTTGGGGTCCTGCAGAGATTATTTGGGGTCCCAGAAGACACTTGGAGTCCCAGAGAAGATTTTTGGGGTCTTGGGCAGTTTTTTTTGGGTCCCGGATTTTTTTTTGGGGTCCCAAAGCATTTTTTGGGATTCCCAGGTGGATTTTCGGGGTCCTGGCGCATTTTTTGAGGGTCCCAGGCAGTTTCTGGGGTCCCACCTCTGACGGCAGTCTCGGCGCAGCCCTTGGGGATGTTGGTGGCACTTTTTTGGGATCCCGGGGGGTTTTTTGGGGTCCCTGAACAGTTTTTTTGGGGTCCTTGGCAGTTTTTTGGGGTCCCACCTCTCACAGCACTCTCGGCACAGCCCTTGGGGATGTTGGTGGCAGTTTTTGGGAGGTCCTGGGGCACTTTTCAGATCCCAGGGGTGTTTTTTGGGGTCCCCAGGCACTTTTTGGGGTTCCTGGGTGGTTTTATTGGGGGTCCCACCTCTGACAGCAGTCTCGGCGCAGCCCTTGGGCATGTTGGTGGCACTTTTTTGGGGTCCCAGGTGTTTTTTTGGGGGTCCTGGGTGATTTTTTGGGGTCCCGGGGGGTTTTTTGGGGTGCCCAGTCAGTTTTTGGGGTCCCACCTCTGACGGCAGTCTCGGCGCAGCCCTTGGGGATGTTGGTGGCAGTTTTTTGGGGGTCCCGGGTGATTTTTTGGGGTCCCAGGTGTTTTTTTGGGGGTCCCGGGTGATTTTTTGGGGTGTCGGGGGGTTTTTTTGGGGTCCCACCTCTGACAGCAGTCTCGGCGCAGCCCTTGGGGATGTTGGTGGCAGTTTTTTGGGATCCCGGGAGGTTTTTTGGGGTTCCCGGGGGGTTTTTTGGGGGTCCCACCTCTGACGGCAGTCTCGGCGCAGCCCTTGGGGATGTTGGTGGCCAGCGCCAGCTCCACCAGGTTGACCTCGCGGTCCTCGGGGAAGAACAAATCTCCCTCGCGGAGAGCTCGGAACGGCAGCGAGTCCTGCGAGCCGAACCCGCACACGGCCTGGGGACAGCGCAGGGGACATTGCTGGGGACATTGGGGACAACATTGGGGACAGCACACGGCCTGGGGACAGCGCAGGGGACAGCGTTGGGGACAGTGGGGACAGCGCTGGGGACAGTGGGGACAGCGTTGGGGACAGCACACGGCCTGGGGACAGCGCAGGGGACAGCATTGGGGACAGCGCTGGGGACAGCATTGGGGACAGTGGGGACATTGCTCGGGACATAGGGGACGGCATCAGGGACAGCACACGGTCTGGGGACAGCGCAGGGGACAGCATTGGGGACAGTGGGGACATTGCTCAGGACATTGGGGACAGCATCAGGGACAGCACACGGCCTGGGGACAGCGCAGGGGACAGCATTGGGGACAGCGCTGGGGACAGCATTGGGGACAGCACACGGCCTGGGGACAGCGCAGGGGACAGCATTGGGGACAGCGCTGGGGACAGCGGGGACATTGCTGGGGACATTGGGGACAGTGGGGACATTGCTGGGGACATTGGGGACAGCGCTGGGGACAGCGGGGACATTGCTGGGGACATTGGGGACAGCATCAGGGACAGCACACGGCCTGGGGACAGCACTGGGGACAGCATTGGGGGCAGCGCTGGGGACAGCGGGGACAGCATTGGGGACAGTGGGGACAGCACTGGGGACATTGGGGACAGCATTGGAGACAGTGGGGACATTGCTCGGGACATAGGGGACAGCATCAGGGACAGCACACGGCCTGGGGACAGCACAGGGGACAGCACTGGGGACATTGGGGACAGCACTGGGGACATTGGGGACACTGGGGACAGCATTGAGGACATCACTGGGGATATTGGGGACAGCATTGGGGACAGCATTGGAGACAGTATTGGGGACATTGGGAACAGCATTGGGGACATTGGGGACATTGCTGGGGACATTGGGGACAGCATTGGGGACAGGGGGGACATTGCTGGGGACATTGGGAACACTGGGGACAGCGCAGGAACAGTGGGGACATTGGGGACAGCACTGGGGACATTGCTGGGGACACTGAGGATGACATCGGGGACACTGGCGGCAGCACTGAGGACATTGGCGATAGCACTGGGGATGTTGGGGGACAGCATTGTGGACATCACAGACACTGGCGGCAGCATTGGGGACGTTGGGGACAGCATCAGGGACAGCACCAGGACAGCACTAGGGACACTGAAGGGATGTTGGAGCCAGCACCGGGACAGTGGGGACACTGGGGACAGCACTGGGGACACTGGAGACAGCACTGGGGACATTGGGAGCAGCATTGGGGACAGCGACGACAGCATTAGGGACAGCAGGGACAGCCGTGGGGACAACAGACACATAGGAGACATCACTGGGGACATTGGCACATCATTGGGGACATCAAGGGACATTGGGGACAGCCTGGCCTGGCACCTCCCCAGCCTCCAGGGACCCTCAGGAATTTGGGGACACCGAGGGCTGCTGGGGCCAGGGAGGGGACAGAGCTCCAGTGTCCCCAGGGCCAGCAGCGTCCCCAACCTCCCAGTGCTCCCAGTGTCCCCCCAGTGTCCCCCCAGTGCCCCCCAGTGTCCCCAGTGTCCCCAGGCGTCACCTCGACGTTGCTCCAGCGCAGGGCTCGGTTGAAATCCTCCACTGTGAGGCGGCGCCGCCGCGTGTGCTTGAGGAACTGAGAGCTGTTCTGGGAACGGAGCGGGAGCAGCAGTGAGACCGGGGGTGGCACCGGGGATGGGACCGGGGGTGGCACCGGGGATGGCACCGGGGATGGCACCGGGAATGGGACCGGGGATGGTACCGGGGATGGCACCGGGGATGGGACTGCGGATGGGACCGGGGATGGCACCGGGGATGGCACCAGGGATGGCACCGGGGATGGCACCGCGGATGGCACCGGGGATGGGACTGCGGATGGGACCGGGGATGGGACCGGGGATGGGACCGGGGATGGGACCGGGGATGGCACCGGGGATGGGACCGGGGATGGCACCGGGGATGGCACCGGGGATGGGACCGGGGATGGCACCGGGGATGGCACCGGGAATGGCACCGGGGATGGCACCGGGGATGGGACCGGGGATGGCACCGGGGATGGCACCGGGGATGGCACCGGGGATGGCACCGGGGATGGGACCGGGGAATGGCACCGGGGATGGCACCGGGGATGGCACCGGGGATGGGACTGGGGATGGCACCGGGGATGGGACTGGGGATGGCACCGGGGATGGCACCGGGGATGGGACTGGGGATGGCACCGGGGAATGGCACCGGGGATGGCACCGGGGATGGCACCGGGGATGGGACTGGGGATGGCACCGGGGATGGGACTGGGGATGGCACCGGGGATGGGACCGGGGATGGGACCGGGGATGGGACTGGGGATGGCGCCGGGGATGGCACCGGGGATGGCACCGGGGATGGGACCGGGGATGGGACCGGGGATGGGACTGGGGATGGCGCCGGGGATGGCACCGGGGATGGCACCGGGGATGGCACCGGGGATGGCACCGGGGATGGGACCGGGGATGGCACCGGGGATGGCACCGGGGATGGCACCGGGGATGGGACCGGGGAATGGCACCGGGGATGGCACCGGGGATGGCACCGGGGATGGGACTGGGGATGGCACCGGGGATGGGACTGGGGATGGCACCGGGGATGGGACCGGGGATGGGACCGGGGATGGGACTGGGGATGGCGCCGGGGATGGCACCGGGGATGGCACCGGGGATGGCACCGGGGATGGCACCGGGGATGGCACCGGGGATGGGACTGGGGATGGCACCGGGGATGGGACCGCGGATGGGACCGGCACCGGGAATGGGATCGAAATCAGCACCGGGACCGGGATAGGACCGGGAATGGGAACGGGAATGGGACCGGGAACAGGATCGGGAATGGGATTGGACCGGGAATGGGATCAGGAAAGGGAACGGCACTGGGAATGAGATGGGACTGGGAATGGGACCGGGAATGGGAATGGGATCAGACTGGGAATGGAATGGGACTGGGAATGGGATAGGACCAGGAACAGCACTGGGAATGGGACCGGGAATGGGATCAGGAGGGGGATCAGACCGGGAATGGGATCAGGAACGAGATCGCACTGGAAATGGCATTGGGAACGGGATTGGGAATGGAATGGGATGGGACTGGGAAAGGGATCAGACTGGGAATGGGACTGGGAATGGGATCGGGAGTAGGATCAGACCAGGAACGGGACCGGGAAGAAGATCAGACTGGGAATGGGATCGGGAATGGGATCGGGACCGGGAATGGGAACGGGATCGTCACCAAAAGCGACACTGGGATCCGCACCGCCTTCAGCACCAGGGAAGCAGTCCCGGGATGGCACCGGCATTGTTACCAGAACCGGTGACCGGGACTGGGAGCATCACCGGGACCGGGAGTGGGACCGGGATCGGGATTACTCCTGTCCCACCCCCCGCTCCCCCTGTCCCCCGGGTACCTGCGTGGCCTCCCGCAGCCGGTAGCACACATCCTCCGCCAGCAGCGCGGCCACATCGTCGCTGAGCTCGACGCCCGCGCTCTCGGCCATGAGCCGCACCGAGTCCCGGGGCAGCTCCACGAAGCGCCGCTCCTCCCGCTCCGCCATGGCGGGCGCCGGCCACGCCCACGAGGGGCGGGGACATGCAAATCAGCGCGGCGCGCGGGGGTTGTCGGGAGCCCGCCCATGGGAGGCGGGGATATGCAAATAAGCGGCGCGCGGGGGTTGTCGGGAGCCCGCCCATGGGAGGCGGGGATATGCAAATAAGCGGCGCGTGGGAGGTTGTCGGGAGCCCGCCCATGAGAGGCGGGGATATGCAAATGAGCGGCGCGCGGGGGGTGTCGGGAGCCCGCCCATGAGAGGCGGGGATATGCAAATGAGCGGCGCGCGGGGGTTGTCGGGAGCCCGCCCATGAGAGGCGGGGATATGCAAATGAGAGGCGCGCGGGAGTTGTCGGGAGCCCGCCCATGAGAGGCGGGGATATGCAAATGAGAGGCGCGCAGGGGGTGGTGGGAACCCACCCGTGAGAGGCGGGGATATGCAAATGAGCGGCGCGCGGGGGTTGTCGGGAGCCCGCCCATGAGAGGCGGGGATATGCAAATGAGAGGCGCGCGGGAGTTGTCGGGAGCCCGCCCATGAGAGGCGGGGATATGCAAATGAGAGGCGCGCAGGGGGTGGTGGGAACCCACCCGTGAGAGGCGGGGATATGCAAATGAGAGGCGCGCGGGGGTTGCCGGGAACCCGCCCCGGAACGTTCGTTCCCGGAACGGCCCCGCCGCGATCGCGGTTCCCTCCCCGGAGCTCTCGGGACGGACAGGGCAAGATGGCGGCGCCCACGCGCTGGTACCACGTGTGGGTGGGGGCCGAGACGGGAGCCCTCAAAGGTGGGGAGGGGTCCTGAAGGGCCTGGGGGGCTCAAGGGGGTCCCCGGGGGTCAGGGAAGGTCCCTTAGAGGGGATCCGGGGGGGCTCCGAGGGAGTTCCGGGAGAGCGGGAGAGGCCTTTGGGGGTCCCGGCGGTGTCTGGGGGGGGCCTGGGGATTTTGGGGAGTCCAGAGAGGGTCCAGAGGGAATTGGGGAGGGGGGCTTGGATGTCCCGGGGGGGTTGGGGAGGTCTTGAGGGTCCCGGAGGGTGTCGGGGGGGGCCTTGAGATATTCGGGGGTGGTCCTGGAAGTCTCGGGGAGTCCTGAGGGTCCGGGAGAGGCCCTTGGGGGGGGGTCCGGGGGGTTCTGCGAGTGTCCGGATTTTGGGGGAGGGGGCTCGGGGGGGGCCCTGAGGTCCCCAACGCCCCCCGACCCCCCCCAGGGGTGAACCTGCAGCGCAAAGAGGCCACGAACCACGCGGGGGGCGCGGGGCTCAGCCGCGGCCGGGGGGTCTCCGCCCTGTGCTGGGGAGACCCCGCCGAGACCGAGGTGAGTCGGGGGTCTGGGGGGGGTCCGGGGGGGTCTGGGGGTGTCCCGAGCCTCTCCTCACCCCCCCCGTGCCCCCCCAGGTGCTCGTGGGGTGCCTGGATCGCTCCGTGAGCGTTTTCAGCACCGAGAAGGGCAAGTTCACGGGGTCGCGGCTCTGCCCGGGGGGGGACGGCGCTTTCTGCGGCCTGGGGGTGCTCGGCAGGTACCGGGGGGGGGTCCGGGGGGGTCCCGGGGTACAGGGGGGGCTGGGGGTGGCTCCTGGGTGGGGTCTGGGGGTGTCCTGGAGGTGCAGGGGGAGTCTGGTTGGGGTCTGGGGGTGTGCAGGGGGTCCAGGAGGTGTTCCTGAGGGGTCTGGGGGTGTCCAGGAGGGGTTCCTGGGGGGGTCATGAGGGCCTGGGGGGTCCAGGAGGAGTTCTTGGGGTGGTCCTGAGGGGTCTGGGGGTGTCCAGGGGGATCCTGGGGGGATCCTGAGGAGTCTGGGATTGTCCAGGAGGGGTCTGGGGGTGTCCAGGAGGGGTCATGAGGGTCTGGGGGGTCCAGGAGGTGTTCCTGGGGAGGTCCTGAGGGGTCTGGGGGTGTCCAGGAGGGGTTCCCGGGGGGGTCATGAGGGTCTGGGGGCTCCGGGAGGAGTTCTTGGGGTGGTCTGGGGGGGTCTGGGGGTGTCCAGGGGGATCCTGGGGGGATCCTGAGGAGTCTGGGGGTGTCTGGAGGGGTCTGGGGGTGTTCAGTGATTCCTTGAGGGGTTTTGGGGAGTGATCTGGGATTGTCCAGGAGGGGTCTGGGGGTGTCCAGGGGGTCCAGGAGGGGTTCCTGGGGGGTCTGGGGGTGTCTAGGGGAGTCTGGGAGGGGGTCCTGGGGGGGGCCTGAGGGGCTGGGGGGTCCGGGAAGATCCAGGAGGGGTTTGGGGGTGTCCAGGAGAGGTTCCTCTGGTGGTGCTGGGGGGTGTGGGGGTCTCCAGGAGGGATCTGGGGGTGTCCAGGGGGTCCAGAAGAGGTTCCTGGGGTGGTTCTGAGGGGTCTGGGGGTGTCCAGGGGGATCCTGGGGGAGTCCTGAGGAGTCTGGGGGTGTCTGGAGGGGTCTAGGAGAGGTTCCTGTGGTGGTCCTTGGGGTTCTGGGGAGGTCCAGGAGGGGTTCTTGGCGTGGTCCTGGGGGGTCTGAGGGGGTCCTGGGGGGTCTGGGGGTATCCAGGGGGTCCAGGAGAGGTTCCTGGTGTGGTCCTGAGGGGTCTGGGGGTGTCTCGGGGAGTCTGGGAGGGGGTCCCGGGGGGGTCATGAGGGGCTGGGGGGTCCAGGAAGATCCAGGAGGAGTCTGGGGGTGTCCAGGGGGATCCTGGGGGGGGTCTTGAGGAGTCTGGGGGTGTCCAGGAGGGGTCTGGGGGTGTCCAGGGGGTCCAGGAGAGGTTCCTAGGGTGGTCCTGGTGGGTCTGGGGGTGTCTGGAGGGGTCTGGGGGTGTCCAGGAGGACCCGGGGGGGTCCTGGGGGGTCCAGGAGGAGTCTGGGGGTGCCCAGGCATTCCTTGAGGGATTTTGGGGCTGTCTGGGGGGGTACAGGAGGAGTTCCTGGGGGGGTCCTGAGGGGTCTCAGGGGGTCCAGGAGGGTCCTGAGAGAGTCCAGGCATCCCTTGAGAGGTTTTGGGGGGTCTGGGGGTGTCCAGGGGGTCCTTGAGAGGTTTTGGGGGGGTCTGGGGGTGTCCAGGGGGTCCTTGAGAGGTTTTTGGGGGGTTTAGGGGGGTCCTGGGGGTCCAGGAGGAGTTTTGGGAGGCTCTGGGGGTGTCCAGAACAGCCTTGGGGGGTGGGGGATGGGCCAGGGGTGCTCAGCAGGGACCAAGGGGGGCTCGGGGGGGGTCCCCAAACCCCCTGACCCCCCAAACCCCCCTGAGCCCCCCGAAATTCCACAGCTCCGTCGTCACCGCAGTGGAGTCAGGGCTGATCCGAGTCTGGGGGGAAGATGAGGCCGAGGAGGTGAGCGGGGGCGATTTTGGGGATTTTTTGGGGATTTTTTGGGGGATTTTGGGGATTTTTTGGGGATTTTTTGGGGGATTTTTGGGGGTTTTTTGGGATTTTTTGGGGGATTTTTGGGGTATTTTTTGGGGGGGATTGGGGTGTCTGTGTCAGGTTTTGGGGTGGATGGGATCTGGGGGGATTTTGGGGTGACCCCTCCCCATTTCAGTCCCTCCAGGAGCTCCGGGCGGGGCCGGGCACCCCAGAATGGAAGATTTTGGAGAAATTTTTTGGGAATTTTTGGGATTTCTTGGGGAGATTTTTTGGGGATTTTTTTTTTTTTTTGATTTTGGGGATTTTTTTTTTTACTTTGGGGATTTTTTTGGGTTATCTGTGGGGGCTTTTGGGGTGACCCCTCCCCATTCCAGCCCCTCCAGGAGCTGCGGGCGGGGCCGGACACCCCAGAATGGAAGATTTTGGAGAATTATTTTTGGAATTTTTGGGATTTCTTGGGGGATTTTTTTTTTTTATTTTGGGGATTTTTTTGGGGTTGTCTGTGGGGGGTTTTGGGGTGACCCCTCCCCATTCCAGCCCCTCCAGGAGCTCCAGGCAGGGCCGGGCACCCCAGAATGGAAGATTTTGGAGAAATTTTTTGGGAATTTTTGGGAATTTTTGGGGGAACTTTTTGTTTTTTTTTTTTTTTTTTATTTTGGGGATTTTTTTGGGTTGTCTGTGGGGGGTTTTGGGGTGACCCCTCCCCATTTCAGCCCCTCCAGGAGCTCCGGGCAGGGCCGGGCACCCCAGAATGGAGAATTTTGGAGAAATTTTTTGGGAATTTTTGGGATTTTTTTGGGGGATTTTTTATTTTCATTTTGGGGATTTTTTTGGGTTGTCTGTGGGGGGTTTTGGGGTGACCCCTCCCCATTCCAGGAGCTCCAGGCAGGGCCAGGCACCCCAGAATGGAGAATTTTGGAGAATTTTTTTGGGAATTTTTGGGATTTCTTGGGGGGGATTTTTTGGGGATTTTTTTTTAATTTTGGGGATTTTTTTGGGCTGTCTGTGGGGGGTTTTGGGGTGACCCCTCCCCATTTCAGCCCCTCCAGGAGCTGCGGGCGGGGCCGGCTGTCCTAGAATGAGAAATTTTTTGGGAATTTTTGGGATTTCTTGAGGAGATTTCTCGGGGGGATTTTTTGGGGATTTTTTTTTTTTATTTTGGGGATTTTTTTGGGTTGTCTGTGGGGGGTTTTGGGGTGACCCCTCCCCATTCCAGCCCCTCCTGGAGCTCCAGGCGGAGCCGGCTGCCCTAGAATGAGAAATTTTTTGGGAATTTTTGAGATTTTTTGAGGGGACTTTTTCAGGATTTTTTTTTTAATTTTGGGGATTTTTTTGGGTTGTCTGTGGGGGGTTTTGGGGTGACCCCTCCCCATTTTCAGCCTCTCCAGGAGCTCCAGGCAGGGCCGGGCACCCCAGAATGGAGAATTTTGGAGAAATTTTTTGGGATTTTTTGGGGGGATTTTTTGGGGATTTTTTTTTTTTTTTTTGGGGATTTTTTTGGGTTGTCTGTGGGGGCTTTTGGGGTGACCCCTCCCCATTCCAGCCTCTCCAGGAGCTGCGGGCGGGGCCGGCTGCCTTAGAATGAGAAATATTTTGGGAATTTTTGGGATTTTTTGGGGGGACATTTTGGGTTTTTTTTTTTTTTTTGGATTTTGGGGATTTTTTTGGGTTGTCCGTGGGGGGTTTTGGGGTGACCCCTCCCCATTTCCAGCCCCTCCAGGAGCTGCGGGCGGGGCCGGGGCTGTGCCGCATGCGCCAGGACCCCACACGGCCACACCTGGTGGGGACAGGGGGCAAGGAGAACAACCTCAAGGTGTGGGACCTGCAGCGCCCCGGGGAGCCTCTGTTCCGCGCCAAAAACGTGAGTGGGATCCCAAAAAACCCCAAAACTGCCCCAAAATATCCTGAAGTTTCTGTTCCGGGGCCAAAAACGTGAGTGGGATCCCAAAAAACCCCAAAACTGCCCCAAAATATCCTTAAGTTTCTGTTCCGGGGCCAAAAACGTGAGTGGGATCCCAAAAAACCCCAAAACTGCCCCAAAATATTCTTAAGTTTCTGTTCCGGGTCAAAAAACATGAGCGGAACCAAAACAAATCTCAAAATGGCCTCAAAATATTTTGAAGTCTTTGTTCCAGACGGAAAATGGGAGTGAGACCCCAAAAAAATCCTAAAATGGCCCCAAAATATTTTGAAGTTTTTGTTGTGGGTCAAGAAAGTGAGTGGGACCCCAAAAAAAAATCCTGAAACTATTCCTAAAATGTTCTAAAGTCTCTGTTTTGGGTCAAGAATTGGAGTGGGACCCCAAAAATACCCCAAAATATCCTAAATTTTGTGTTCTGGGACAATAATGTGAGTGGGAGCTCAGAAATGTGATCCCCCAGCTGATGTCCCCAAAAACGTCCCCAAAAATGTCCCCAAATGACCCCAAAAATGTCCCCAAAAATGTCCCCAAATGACCCCAAAAATGTCCCCAAAAATGTCCCCAAATGACCCCAAAAATGTCCCCAAAAATGTCCCCAAATGTCCCCAAAAATGTCCCCAAAAATGTCCCCAAATGACCCCAAAAATGTCCCCAAAAATGTCCCCAAAAATGTCCCCAAAAATGTCCCCAAATGACCCCAAAAACGTCCCCAAAAATGTCCCCAAATGACCCCAAAAATGTCCCCAAAAATGTCCCCAAATGTCCCCAAAAATGTCCCCAAAAATGTCCCCAAATGACCCCAAAAATGTCCCCAAAAATGTCCCCAAATGACCCCAAAAATGTCCCCAAAAATGTCCCCAAATGACCCCAAAAATGTCCCCAAAAATGTCCCCAAATGACCCCAAAAATGTCCCCAAAAATGTCCCCAAATGACCCCAAAAATGTCCCCAAATGACCCCAAAAATGTCCCCAAAAATGTCCCCAAATGACCCCAAAAGTGTCCCCCATGTCCCCCAGGTGAGGAACGATTGGCTGGACCTGCGCGTGCCTGTGTGGGACAGAGACCTGCACTTCCTGCCGGGGACACAGCGGATTGTCACCTGCACGGGGCACGCACAGGTGAGCTCACCTGGGGTCACCTGCACGGGGAATAGACAGGTGAGCTCACCTGGGGTCACCTGCATGGAGAATAGACAGGTGAGCTCACCTGGGGTCACCTGCATGGGTCACCTGCACGGGGCACGCGCAGGTGAGCTCACCTGGGGTCACCATGGACAGGTGAGCTCACCTGGGGTCACCATGGACAGGTGAGCTCACCTGGGGTCACCATAGGTGAGCTCACCTGGGGTCACCATGGACAGGTGAGCTCACCTGGGGTCACCTGTATGGGGAATTGACAGGTGAGCTCGCCTGGGGTCATCTGCACGGGGAATAGGCAGGTGAGCTCACCTGGGGTCACCTGTATGGGTCACCCGCACGGGACACGCACAGGTGAGCTCACCTGGGGTCACCTGCATGGGGAATAGGCAGGTGAGCTCACCTGGGGTCACCTGCACAGGGAATAGACAGGTGAGGTCACCTGGGGTCACCTGCACAGGGAATAGACAGGTGAGGTCACCTGGGGTCACCTGCACAGGGAATAGACAGGTGAGGTCACCTGGGGTCACCTGTATGGGTCACCTACACAGGGAATACACAGGTGAGCTCACCTGGGGTCACCTGCACGGGGAATAGACAGGTGAGGTCACCTGAGGTCACCTGTATGGGTCATCTGCATGGGGCACACACAGGTGAGGTCACTTGGGGTCACAGGGGTCACCTGCATGGGGAATAGACAGGTGAGCTCACCTGGGGTCACCTGCACGGGGAATAGGCAGCTGGGGTCACCTGGGGTCACCTGCACAGGGAATAGACAGGTGAGCTCACCTGGGGTCATCTGCACGGGGAATAGGCAGGTGAGGTCACCTGGGGTCACCTGCACGGGGAATAGACAGGTGAGGTCACCTGGGGTCACCTGTATGGGGAATTGACAGGTGAGCTCACCTGGGGTCACCATGGACAGGTGAGCTCACCTGGGGTCACCTGTATGGGTCACCTGCACAGGGAATAGACAGGTGAGCTCACCTGGGGTCACCTGCACGGGGAATAGACAGGTGAGCTCACCTGAGGTCACCTGCACGGGGAATAGACAGGTGAGCTCACCTGGGGTCACCATGGACAGGTGAGCTCACCTGGGGTCACCTGCACGGGGAATAGACAGGTGAGCTCACCTGGGGTCACCTGCATGGAGAATAGGCAGGTGAGCTCACCTGGGGTCACCTGCACGGGGAATAGACAGGTGAGCTCACCTGGGGTCACCTGCATGGAGAATAGGCAGGTGAGCTCACCTGGGGTCACCTTCCCCGGGAATAGACAGGTGAGGTCACCTGGGGTCACCTGTATGGGTCACCTGCACGGGGCACGCACAGGTGAGGTCACTTGGGGTCACAGGGGTCACCTGCATGGGGAATAGGCAGGTGAGGTCACCTGGGGTCACCATGGACAGGTGAGGTCAGCTGGGGTCACCTGTACAGGGCAAGGACAGGTGAGGTCACCTGGGGTCACCACACACAGGTGAGGTCACCTGGGGATCACCTGGGGTCACCGTGGGCAGGTGAGGTTACCTAGGGTCACTGGGGTCTCCTGTATGGGGCACGGACAGGTGAGGTCACCTGGGGTCAGAGAGATCACCTGCACAGAGCATGCACAGGTGAGCTCACCTGGGGTCACCTGCACAAGGTACAGATGGGTGGGGTCACCTGGGGTCACAGGGGTCACCTGCACGGGACAAGGACAGGTGAGGTCACCTGCAGGTGCCACCCCCAGGTGACCATGTTGAGGACCCAGAGGGGGGCACGGGGGGTGCTGGCCCTGCTGCCCCCCCACCTGTCCCCACCTGTCCCCACCCATTCTCACCTGTCCCCATCTGTCCCAACTGTCCTGAGCTATTGTTACCTGTCCCCACCTGTTCCCGTCCATTTCTCACCTGTCCCCACCTGTCCCTGCCCATTCTCACCTGTCCCCACCTGTTCCCGTCCATTTCTCACCTGTCCCCACCTGTCCCTGCCCATTCTCACCTGTCCCCACCTGTTCCCGTCCATTTCTCACCTGTCCCCACCTGTCCCTGCCCATTCTCACCTGTCCCCACCTGTCCCCATCCATCTCCACCTGTCCCTGCCCATTCTCACCTGTCCCCACCTGTCCCTCTTGTCCCCATCTGTCCTCACCTGTGTCACCTGTCCCCACCTGTCCCTGCCCATTCTCACCTGTCCCCACCACTGTCACGTGTCCCAGCTGTCTCCACCTGTCCTCACTTGTCCCCACCCATTGTCACCTGTCCCCATGTGTCCCACCGGTCCTCACCCATTGTCACCTGTCCCACCTGTCCCCACCTGTCCTCATCCATCCCCATCTGTCCCTATCAATCCTCACCTGTCCCCACCTGTCCCCACCTGTCCCCACCATTGTCACCTGTCCCCACTGATTCTCACTTGTCTCCACCTGTCCCCACCGTTGTCACCTGTGTCACCTGTGCCAGGTGCGTGTCTATGACCTGTCCACGCCCCAGCGCCGCCCTGTGCTGGACACAACCTTCGGGGAGGCTCCGCTGACCGCGCTGGCCCTGCCCCCCGGGGACACGTCAGTGCTGGGGGGCGCGGGGGGCTCTGGGGGGCTTTGGGGGGCACGGGGGGTGACCTGGGGGGCTTTAGGAGGAATGGGGAGGGCCTGGGGGGGCTCGGGGGGGGCTTTGGGGGGCACGGGGGGTGGTCCTGGGGGGCATGGGGAGGGGTCCTGGGGGGCTTTAGGAGGGATGGGGGGCTCTGGGGGGGCTTTGGGAGGGGCTGGGGGGGGACAAAGTGCTCCTTGGGGGGGCTGCTGGGATTTGAGGGGGGGGCTTGGGGTGCCCAAAGAAAATTTGGGGTAATCTCAGGGGGGTTTGGGGTACCCTGGGTGGAATTTGGGTGCCCAGGAGGGCTTTGGGGTGACCTCAGGGGGGTCCTGCTGCCCCCCAGCCCCATTTTCTGCCCCCCCAGGTCGGTGGTCGTGGGCAGTGCCCGGGGGGACGTGGCCATCATCGACCTGCGTAAAGGTGAGTAGGGGTCCTGGGGGGGTCCTGGGGGGCTCGGGGGGGTCCTGTGGGGGTCCTGAGGGTCCCTGACCCCCCCGTGCCCCCCAGGGCGGGTGCTGCGGGCGCTGAAGGGCTTCGCGGGGGGGGTCCGGGGGCTGCAGTGCCACCCCCACCTCCCGCTCGTCGCCTCCTGCGGCCTCGATCGCTTCCTGCGGCTGCACCGCCTCGGGGATGGGACCCTCAGGGACAAGGTGGGACCCCCTGAGCCCCCCCGAAACCCCCCCGGTCACCCTGGAACCCCCCCAGTCACTCTGGGACCCCCCAAACTCCTGGGACCCCCCCCAAACCCCTGCAGCTGCACTGCCTCGGGGATGGGACCCTGAGGGACAAGGTGGGACCCCCCGAAACCTCCCCGGTCACCTCAGGACCCCCCCGAACCCCCCCAAATCCCCCTGGTCACTCTCAGCCCCCCCAAACCCCCCCGGTCACCCTGGGACCCCCCAAACTCCTGGGACCCCCCCCCCAACCCCTGCGGCTGCACTGCCTCGGGGATGGGACCCTCAGGGACAAGGTGGGACCCCCTGAGCCCCCCCAAAACCCCCCCGGTCACCCTGGAACCCCCCCAGTCACTCTGGGACCCCCCCGGTCACCCTGGGACCCCCCAAACTCCTGGGACCCCCCCCCAAACCCGCTGTGGCTGCACTGCCTCGGGGATGGGACCCTCAGGGACAAGGTGGGACCCCCTGAGACCCCCCAAACCCCCCGGTCACCCTGGGACCCCCTGAGCCCCCCCGAAACCCCCCCGGTCACCCTGGGACCCCCTGAGCCCCCCCCAAAACACCCCCGGTCACCCTGGGACCCCCCAAACTCCTGGGACCCCCCAAACTCCTGGGACCCCCCCCAAACCCCTGTGGCTGCACCGCCTCGGGGACGGGACCCTCAGGGACAAGGTGGGACCCCCCGAAACCTCCCGGGTCACCTCAGGACCCCCCCGAACCCCCCCAAATCCCCCTGGTCACTCTCAGCCCCCCCAAACCCTCCCCATCACCCTGGGACCCCCAAACCCCCCCCGGTCACCCTGGGACCCCCCTAACTCCTGGGACCCCCCCCCAAACCCCTGCGGCTGCACTGACCGGGGATGGCACCCTCAGGGACAAGGTGGGACCCCCTGAGCCCCCCTGAAACCCCCCCGGTCACCCTGGGACCCGCCAAACTCCTGGGACCCCCCCCAAACCCCTGTGGCTGCACCGCCTCGGGGACGGGACCCTCAGGGACAAGGTGGGACCCCCTGAGCCCCCCCAAAATCCCCCGGTCACCCTGGGACCCCCCTGAGCCCCCCAAAATCCCCCGGTCACCCTGGGACCCCCCCTGAACCCCCACAGTCACCCTGGGACCCCCCTAACTCCTGGGACCCTCTCCCCAAATCCTTTCATGTCATTCCAAAATTCTCCCAAACTCCTGGGACCCCCCCCTGAGCCCCCCCCAAACCCTCCCCCCAGTCATCCCAGGACCCCCCAAATCCTCCCCAGTCACTCTGGGACCCCCACCCCAAACTCCTGGGACCCCCCAACCCTCCCCAGTCACCCCAGGACCCCCCAAATCCTCCCCAGTCACCCTGAGACCCCCACCCCAAACTCCTGGGACCCCCCCAAAATCCCCAAGCCCCCCACCCCAAGCCCTTGATTCTCCCCCCAAATCGTCGAGCCCACCCCCAAACTCCCCTGAGACCCCCGCCCCCCAAAAAAAAACTGCCTTGATTTCCTTCCAAAACCTGGGACCCCTCCCCGAAAATTACCCCATAACCCCCCAGAAAATCCCAAAATCTCCTTGAAACCCCCCAAGACCACCCCCAAACCCCGCTGAGACCCCTCCGAAGTCCCCTCAATCCCCCCAAGATCTCCCCCAAAAATGTCAGAGACCCCTCCGGTCCCCCCCACCACCCCCAAAAATCCCTGAGACCCCTCCCCAAACCACCCCACCCCCCCAGGTGTACCTGAAGTCGCGCCTCACCTGTCTGCTGCTGAACACACACCTGGACTGGGAGGTGAGACCCCCACCCCAGTTTTGGGGTGGTTTTTGGGGGGCTGGGTGTGCCCCCCACCCCCCTTACCCCTCTGTTTTCCCCTCCCCCAGGCCCGGGAGGAGCCCCCTCCCCAAAAAGGGGTGAAGGATGAGGAGGGGGACGAGCTCTGGGACGCTCTGGAGTCTGTCCCTACCCCCAGGAAGGGCAAGAAACGGAAAATTTCGGGGCTCTGAGGGGTCCCGGGACCCCCCAAAACCCCCCACACATCCCCTCCCCCTCTGTATATAATGTCCAAAATGTGGTAAATAACTGTAATTTTGGGAATTTTAATTTTTGTAAGTGGGAATTCTTGTGGGAAATTGGGTCTGGGGGTGCTGGGATGGGTGGGGAGGGGGCTTGAAGGATTTTTGGGGGGGGTCGGTCCAGTGCCCCAACCCCAAGCGCGGCCCCTTTAAATCCTTAGCTCCGCCCCTCGGTGGGCTTAGCGCCGCCCATCGCGCTTCGGCGATTTCCGGCATCGCTCGGAAGAGTTCGGAGTGCCCGCCCAGCGCACCGCTTTCGGCCGCGCTTCGGCTGTTTCCGTAACCGCTCGGAGTCCTGGCCCCGCCCCTCACCCACTTCCGCCAATCGGGTGTTTCCGAAACCGCTCGGAGTCCTGGCCCCGCCCCTCACCCACTTCCGCCAATCGGGTGTTTCCGTCTCACTTCGGCTCTCCCCGCACTCGGGGAAGGTCCGGCAGCGCTCGGCTCTTTCCGCCTCGCTCACAGAGAACCATTGTCCAGCCAACCCCGTCTCATTATCAACTCCCCTAATTAAGCCCCTCTCTAATTAACGCTCACTAATGCCCCGCACTTTGTACTGACCCCTGCACTGCCACTTCCACCCTAAACCCCTTCAAATTCCCCTTGAAAATGGGCAAAAAACTTCATAAAATCCCCTAAAAATCCCCCAAAAAATGGCCAAAAAGCCCCAAAACGAGAGAAATGGCCCCAATTTCGCTGCTTTTATTGCTCGGGGGTTTAGGAGTTGGCGTTGGGGCCCTTCTTCTTGCCGAAGGTGGGCACGACGTTGACGAAGCGCCGGTTGTACTGCATGCGCCGCTTGGCCCGGCCCGTCTTCTTCTTCTTCTTCTCCTGCTTGGCCACCTGATAGAAAAAGGGAGGGGTCGAGGGGGTCCCCGAAACCCTGGGAGGGTCCCCAAAACCCGTGGGGTTTCCCTAAACCCGTGGGGAGCCCCCTCAGCACTCACCTTGGGGGTCTGGCCCCTCACTTTGCCGGCGCGGGCGAGGGATCCATGGACTTTACCTGGGGGGAGGAAGGAAATTGGGGTGTTTGGGGGGTCGTTATGCTAATTAACACCCCAATAATTAGCGGATCTCCCGGAATTACCCCCCAGCAGGCGTGTGGAGAGGTCCAGGGTGGCGAATTCGGGGAGGGGGCTCTCCCACAGCACGGCGTCATCGTCCAGGGGGGTCCCGGCACTGAGCAGCACTTGGTCCTCGGGGGGGACCCCCGAAAGCTCTGCCACCTTCTCCTGGGGGGGGAACAAAGACGGGGAGGGGTCAGCACCCCAAAATCTGGGGGGATTTGGGGAGGGGGACACCCCGAGTTTGGGGGCTCACCTTGATCTGGGCGAGGGTCTCAGAGCCGGAGACCTCGAGGGTCAGGAGGGTCTGGCCACGGATGAAGAGCTGCATGGTGGCGGCTGCGGGGGGATTTGGGGGGGGTTCAGGGGGGTCTCTAAACCCCAAAAATAAAGGGGGGGATCCTCAAGGGTTTGGGGAGACCCTCAGGGATTTGGGGAGACCCTCAGGGATTTGGGGAGGCCCTCAGGGATGTGGGGAGGGGCTGGCACTGCTCCCCCCACCCCAATAGGAAAGCATGGGGGGAGTTTTGGGGGTCTCCAGGTCCTCGTGTCTCTGCGGGGGGACTGTTTTGGGGGGCAAAACCCCCAAACTCCTCCTCCCCCTGCAAATTCTCCTTTTCCCCCACCTGAGGGTCTCCCCAAAGACTCGCTGGCCTTTCTGAGCTCCCCCAAAATCTCCCCCCAGGCCTCATGGACACCCCCCCAATAACCACCACCCCCCTCAAGGCCTCACAGCCAAATCAGGATTCCCCCACAGCCCCCCAGCCCCTCCTGACCCCCAAAACGGCCCCCAGGCCCCCCAAATAACCCCACAGGCCTCCTCTCAAGCCCCCAATAATCCCCGAGACTCCTCATAACCCCCCCAAGCCCCCCCAGCGCTCAACCCCCCTAATCGCCCTCTCCCAGCGCCTCTCCGCCCCCCTGATTCCCCGAAAACCCCCAAATCCCCCAAAAAAAGACCCAAATTCCCCCGGATCCGCGGAGCGCGGCCTCACCGCGGCGTCTCCAAGGCGGAAAGGGGCAGCGCGCAGGCGCGGCGCGGTGACGTCACCGCGCGTTCCCTCGTGCGTGCTGACGCCGCGAGCCGCGGAACTACAAAGATGGCGGAGTGCTGGCAGGGGGCGTGGCCATGGGCATTCTCGGCGTGGATTGGTTCACAGCGCTGGTGGGCGGAGCTAAGGGGAGCGCGTCGTTTCCGGGCGGCAAATCCCCGCGTTGCCGTGGCAGAGGTGGGGGAGGGGCGGAGTTTGCGGGAGTTTTTGGGGGGTTTCGGGGGGTCCCGATGTCGGGAATCGCCCCCTCCTCAACGCTTGGACCCACCCCGCAGCTCTTCATTATGGCTGGAGGCTCACGAGGACCCCCTGGCTGGGCTGTGCAGCTTCCCGGGATGCATGGGTGAGGGGGGGCTGCGTGAGGGGGGGTCCGTGAGGGAGAGTCTCCATGAGGGGGGTCCGTGAGGGGAGCTCTGGGTGAGGGGGGGGGCTGCGTGAGGGGGGGCTGCGTGAGGGGGGGTCCGTGAGGGAGGGTCTCCATGAGGGGGGTCCGTGAGGGGAGCTCTGGGTGAGGGGGGGGCTGCGTGAGGGGGGGTCCGTGAGGGGGGCTGCGTGAGGGGAGCTCTGCTTGAGGGGGGGTCTGTGCGAGGGGGGGTCCCTAGGTGGAGGGGGGGTCTGCATGAGGGGGACCTGGGTGAGGGGGGGGTCTCCGTGAGGGAGGGTCTCCATGAGGGGGGGGTCTGCGTGAGGGGAGCTCTGGGTGAGGGGGGTCTGCGTAAGGGGGGGGGGTCCCTGGGTGAGGGGGTCCTTAGGTGAGTGGGGGTCCCTGGGTCAGGGGGGGCTTGTGGAGGGTCCCTGGCTGAGGGGGGGTCCCTGGCTGAGGGGGTCTCCGGGTGAGGGCCGTGGGGGTCATCTGGGGAGGTCCCCTGGGTCTGGGGGTCTCGGGGGGGTCTCGGCTCCCATGCTAGGGGGGATCCCTTGGGTGGGGGGTTCCCCCGGCTCTGGGGGGGGGTCCCGGCCCCACAGGCCCCCCTGACCGCCCCCTTCTCCCAGCACTGGTTGATCTCCATGGAGACGGAGACCACAAGGTGATTTGGGGGTCCTGGGTGGTCCTGGGGGGGTCCGTGGGTACTGGGGGGTCCTGGGGGAGGTCCGTGAGGTCTTTGGGGTGCTGGTGGGGGGTCCCAGGAGGGGTCCCTGAGGGGTTTCAGGGGATCCCCAGGGCTCCCCCCACCCCTGACCCCCCATTTCTCCCCCCCAGCTGGTGTTGGGGGTCCCTGGGGTGCTCTGGGGGTCCCTGAGGTGCTCTGGGGGTCCCCGGGGTGTTTGGGGGTCCCTGGGGTGTTCTGGGGGTCCCTGGGGGTCTCTCTCCCATCTCCCCCCACCCCTGACCCCCCATTTCCCCCCAGCTGGTGGTGGGGGGTCCCTGGGGTGCTCTGGGGATCCCCGGGGTGTTTGGGGGGTCCCTGGGGTGTTCTGGGGGTCCCTGGGGGTCTCTCTCCCATCTCCCCCCACCCCTGACCCCCCATTTCCCCCCAGCTGGTGTTGGGGGTCCCTGGGCTGCTCTGGGGGTCCCTGGAGTGTTCTGGGGTGCTCTGGGGGTCTCTCTCCCATCTCCCCCCACCCCTGACCCCCCCATTTCCCCCCAGCTGGTGTTGGGGGTCCTGGGGTGCTCTGGGGGTCCCTGCAGTGTTCTGGGGGTCCCTGGGGGTCTCTCTCCCATCTCCCCCCACCCCTAACCCCCCATTTCCCCCCAGCTGGTGGTGGGGGTCCCCGCGAGCCGGGGGGTCCCCGCCTGGCCGTGGTGAGGGGCGCGGGGACCATCACGAGCCTGGCGCTGCCCGAAGCCCCCGCGGGGGTGGGGGCTTTCGGCCCCACCTTGGGGGGCTCCGGGGGGGGTCCCGGGGGGGGTCCCGCGGTGGTCGTGGCCGCCGGCCCCGCGCTCTACGTCTACAGGAACCTGCGGCCCTTCTTCAAAATTCTCGCTGCCCCCACGACCCCCGGACCCCCTCGAGAGGGACCTGTGGCTCCAGGCTGAGCAGGTGGGGGCGTTTGGGGGGACCCCCCCTCAAATTGGGGCGCGCCCCGCTGTCCTGGGGGTTTTGGGGGGGTTTGGGTCACCCTAAGCTTCGTTTTTTGGGGGGGTTTCTGTAGGATCAGATCGACCCCATGATGCTGAAGGAGATGTTGGAGGATTTGAGGTGGGGGGACCCCAAAACGTTGCGGGGGGGGGGTCCCGAATGAATGGGCGGCTTGGGGGGGGCACCCCAAACCCCAAAATGGGGGGGGGGGGTTTGCACCCCAAAACCCGGGGTTGTTTGGGGGGGAGGGTCCCAAAAAATTGGGGTCCCTTCTGGGGGGGGAACCGTGGGTCCCTGAAGGGGTCCCCAAAAATCGGGGTCACTTTTGGGGGGTCGCTTTGTATTCCTGGGGGTGGTCCCCAAAAATCTGTGACCCTTGGGGGTCACTGGGTCATTTTGGGGGGGGTCCCCAAAAATCGGGGTCACTTTTGGGGGGGGCACTTCTGTCCCTGGAGGGGTCCCAAAATTCTGGGTGTCTTTGGGGTGGGGGGGACACCCCGAGCCCCCCCTGACTGGATTTTGGGGGTCCCAGGGACAAGGCCGAGGTGCCCCTGACCACACAGTCGCTGCGGTGAGTGGGGGCATGGGGGGTCTTGGGGGCTCGTGGGTGCTGGGGGCGTCCCTGTGGGGTTTGGGGGGGCATGGGGGTCCCCAGGGGTGCTGGGTGGGTCTCTATAGGGTTTGGGGGTGGGGCTGGGGTGCGGGTGGGGGTCTCTATGGGGTTTGGAGGGGTCCCTATGGGGTGTGGGGGGGGTCCTCATGGGGTTTGGGGGTCCCCAGGGGTGCTTGGGGGGGGTCCCTGTGGGTGCTGGGGGGGGTCCCTATGGGGTTTGGGGGGTCCCAGGGGTGCGTGGGGACATTGGGGGGGCTGGGGAGGGGGCGTGGGGTGACCCTGTGGGTGCTGGGGGGGTCCCAGAAGTGCTGGGGGGTCCCCATGGAGTTTGGGGGAGGTCTCTGTGGGGTTTGGGGGGGGGCTGGGATTTGGGGGGTCCCTAGGGGTTTTGGGGGGGGTCCTCATGGGGTTTGGAGGGATCTCTGTGAGGTTTGGGAGTCCCAGGGGTGCTGGGGGTGGGGGGGGATGTGACCCTTTGGGTGCTGAGGGACATTGGGGTGACCTGGGGGTCTCAGGGGGGTCTCAGGGGGGTCCCGGGGGTGCAATGGGTGCCCCCCCGCCCCCCCAGGCTGCTGGCGCTGCCCCCCCCCGAGCTGGGTCCCTTCGTGGCACTGCACAAGGGACGGCCCCTGCAGAGACAGGTGGGTGGCACCTGGGGCACCTGTGTCCCTTCTGTCCCCCCTGAGACCCCCCTGGGTCCCCTTTGTGTCCCTTCTGTCCCCCTGAGACCCCCCTGTGTCCCCTTTGTGTCCCCGTGACCTCCTGTGACCCCTCCACGACCCCCCTATGACCCCCCTGTGACCCCAACATGTTCCCCCGTGACCCCCCAGTGTCCCCCTGTCCCCCCAGATGGTGGTGAGGTGTCTGGGGGGCCCTGAGGGGACCTTGTGTGACCCCCCCATGTCCCCCTGAGTCCCCCTGGTGACCCCCTGTGACCCCCCGCGTGTCCCCCCATGACCCCCCCAGACCCCCCATGACCCCTCTATGACTCCCCCGTGTCCCCCTGTCCCCCCAGACAGCGGTGACATGTCTTTGGAGGGCCCGAGGGGACCCTGTGTGACCCCCCATGTCCCCCTGAGTCCCCCTGTGACCCCCTGTGACCCCCCGCGTGTCCCCCCATGACCCCCCCCAGACCCCCCATGACCCCTCTATGACTCCCCCGTGTCCCCCTGTGACCCCAGACAGCGGTGACATGTCTTCGGAGGGCCCGAGGGGACCCTGTGTGACCCCCCCCATGTCCCCCATGTCCCCTGAGACCCCTGTGACCCTCTCAATGTCCCCCCTGTGCCCCCCGTGTCCCCTGTCCCCCCAGACAGTGGTGACATGTCTGGGGGCGCTGCCGCGGGGGGACCCCGAGGGGACCCTGTGTGACCCCCCCATGACCCCCCATGACCCCCTGTGACCTCGTGTCCCCCCCGTGTCCCCCAGACGGTGGTGACGTGTCTGGGGGCGCTGCCGCGGGGGGGCCCCGAGGGGACCCCCGAGTGTCCTGTGGTGGGGACAGAGGCTGGGGACGTGCTGGTGCTGGACCCCGAGGCCTTCACCGTCATCTCCAAGGTGGGACCCCCACCCAAAATACCCTGGGGACCCCCTGGGACACCCCGGGACACCCCAAACTCCCTGAGACCCCTCTGGGACCCCCAAAACCCTCTGGGACCCCCCTGGGACCCTCCTGGGATCCCCTGGGACACCTCTGGGACCCCCAAACTACCTGGGACCCCCGGGAACCTCCCTTATGAAACCCCAAGACCCCCTTGGGACCCCTTAGGGTGTCCCCAGACTCCTATGGGTGTCCCCAGACCCATTTGGGACCCTCCTGACCCCCCTTTCCCCCCCCAGGGACTGAGTGCTGACCTTTTGGGGCCCCCCAGACCCTTGGGACCCCCATACCCCTTTGGGTGCCCCCCAGGGCTGGGTTCCGTCCCCCCCCTCACCCATTTGGGACCCCCCAGAGCCTTTGGGTGCCCCCAGCCCCATTTGTGCCCCCCTGACCCCCCTTTTTGCCCCCCCAGGGCGGGGTCCCATCCCCCCAGACCCCTTTGGAGATCCCCCAGCCCCATTTGTGCCCCCCTGCCCCCCATTTCCCCCCCCAGGGCTGGGTCCCGTCCCCCCCAGACCCCTTTGGGACCCCCCAGACCCATTTGGGAACCCCCCAGACCCTTTTGGGGTCCCCCTGACCCTTTTGGGTGCCCCGCTGACCCCCATTTTTGCCCCCCAGGGCTGGGATCTGTCCCCCCGATTCCCCTTTCCCCCCCAGACCCTTTTGTGGACCCCCTGACCATTTTGAGGACCCTCCTGACGCCTTTAGGACCCCCCAGACCCTTTTTGGGACCCCCCAGCCCCATTTGTGCCCCCCTGACCCCCATTTGCCCCCCCCAGGGCTGGGTCCCGTCCCCCCTGACCCCTTTGGGACCCCTCAGACCCATTTGGGAACCCCCAGCCCCATTTGTGCCCCCCCCGACCCCATTTTCCCCCCCAGGGCTGGGTCCCATCCCCCCCAGACCCCTTTAGGACCCCCCAGCCCCTTTTGGGACCCCCAGCCCCATTTGTGCCCCCCCCGACCCCATTTTCCCCCCAAGGCTGGGTCCCATCCCCCCCGGCCCCTCTGGGTGCCCCCAGCCCCATTTGGGGACCCTTTGACCCCATTTTCCCCCCAGTGCTGGGTCCCGTCCCCCCCAGACCCTTTTCGGGACCCCCAGCCCCATTTGGGGACCCCCTGACCCCCATTTCCCCCCCCAAGGGCTGGGTCCCATCCCCCCCCCGGCCCCTCTGGGTGCCCCCAGCCCCATTTGGGGACCCCCTGACCCCCATTTCCCCCCCAGGGCTGGGTCCCTTCCCCCCCTGACCCCTTTGGGACCCCCAGCCCCATTTGTGCCCCCCTGACCCCCATTTTCCCCCCCCAGGGCTGGGTCCCATCCCCCCTGACCCCTTTGGGACCCCCCAGACCCATTTGGGAACCCCCCAGCCCCATTTGTGCCCCCCTGACCCCCATTTTCCCCCCCCCCAGGGCTGGGTCCCGTCCCCCCCTCACCCTTTGGGACCCCCAGCCCCATTTGTGCCCCCCTGACCCCCATTTCCCCCCCAGGGCTGGGTCCCGTCCCCCCAGACCCCTTTAGGACCCCCCAGACCCTTTTGGGTGCCCCCAGCCTCATTTGTGCCCCCTGACCCCCATTTTCCCCCCCCAGGGCTGGGTCCTGTCCCCCCCCGGCCCCTCTGGGTGCCCCCAGCCCCATTTGTGCCCCCCTGACCCCCATTTTCCCCCCCCAGGGCTGGGTCCCATCCCCCCCGACCCCTTTGGAGACCCCCCAGACCCATTTGGGCCCCCCCGACCCCCATTTTCCCCCCCAGGGCTGCGTCCCGTCCCCCCCCGCGTTCGTGGTGCCGCGCGGCTCTGGGACGGTCGCTGTCGCCTGGGGGTGGCCTGCCGGGACGGGACCCTGCGCGGGCTCAGCCGGTGAGGGGGGCCTGGGGGCTTTTGGGGGTCTTTGGGGGGTCCTGGGGGGGTTGGGGGCCTCTAAAGGAGTCCTGGGGGTGTTTGGGGGGGTTTCGGGGTGCCCTGCCGGGACGGGACCCTGCGCGGGCTCAGCCGGTGAGGGGGGCCTGGGGGGTCCTGGGGGGGTTCGGGGGGGGGTTTGGGGGCCTTTTGGGGGTCCTGGGGGGGTTCGGGGGGGTTGGGGGGCCTTTCGGGGGTCCTGGGGGGGTTTTGGGAGGTCCTGGTGCGCTTCTGGGGGTGTTTGGGGTGGCCTGCAGGGACGGGACCCTGCGTGGGCTCAGCCGGTGAGGGGGGCCTGGGGGGTTCGGGGGGGTTGGGGGGCCTTTTGGGGGTCCTGGGGGGGTTCGGGGGCCTTTACGGGTTTTTGGGGGGTTCTGAGGGGGTTTTGGGGGGTCCTGGTGCGCTTCTGGGGGTGTTTGGGTGGCCTGCCGGGACGGGACCCTGCGCGGGCTCAGCCGGTGAGGGGGGGTCTGGGGGGTTTGGGGTGTCCTGGGGTGGTCCTGAGGGATTTGGGGGATCCTCAAAAAGAGTCTGGGGGGGTCCTTGGGGGGGCTTTTGGGGGGTCCTGAGGGGTTTTGGGGTATGGGGTGGGTGAAATGGGGAGCTCTGGGGGGATTTTGGGGAGGAGCTGGGGGAATTTGGGGTGCAGGGATGTGACTCTGCGGGGGCTCAGCCGGTGAAGGGGGGTCGACATGGGGGTTTTGGGGGTCCGCGGGGGGGTTTGGGGGGTCCTGGGGGGATTTGGGGAGGGTTTGGGGGGGCTTTGGGGAGGTCCTGGGGGAGTTTGGGGGTGGCCTGCAGGAATGGGACCCTGCTGGGGCTCAGCCGGTGAGGGGTCTGGGGGGGCTTTGGGGGGTCTGGGGGTGTCTGGGGGGGGGGGGGGGTTTGCGGTTATTTTTGGGGTTATTTTTGGGTTATTTTTGGGGTTATTTTGGGTTATTTTTGGATTATTTTTGGGTTATTTTTGGATTATTTTGGGTTATTTTTTGGATTATTTTGGGGTCTCTCAGGTCCCATGGGCAGGGCTGCTCCTGGCCGTGTTGGGGTTATTTTTGGGATATTTTTGGGGTTATTTGGGTTATTTTGGGGTCTCCCAGGTCCCGGGAGCAGGGCCGGCTCCTGGCCGTGTTGGGGTTATTTTTGGGGTTATTTTGGGTTATTTTGGATTATTTTGGGGGTTCCCAGGTCCCGGGAGCAGGGCCGGCTCCTGGCCGTGTTGGGGTCTCGCCCCGCGGGGTTGGTCTCGCAGGACTGGGGGCTCTTGGCTGCCACTGCCGATGGCACCCTGCAGGCCTTCGGTGCCCAGGTGACCCCAAATCCCCCCAAATTCACCCCAAACCCCCCAAAATCCACCCCAAATCCACCCCAAACCCCCAGGACCCCCAAATCCTCCCCAAATCTATCCCAAATCCCCCCCAAATCCACCCCAAACCCCCAGACCCCCAAATCCACCCCAAATCCACCCCAAACCCCCAGGACCCCCAAATCACCCGAAATCTATCCCAAATCCCCCCCAAATCCACCCCAAACCCCCAGGACCCCCAAATCCACCCCAAATCCAGCCCAAATTCACCCCAAATCCCACCCCAAACCCCCTGGACCCCCAAATCCTCCCCAAATCTATCCCAAATCCCCCCAAATCCACCCCAAACCCCCAGGACCCCCAAATCACCCCAAATCTATCCCAAATCCCCCCAAATCCACCCCAAACTCCCAGGACCCCCAAATCCACCCCAAATCCACCCCAAGCCCACAGGACCCCCAAATCCACCCCAAATCTATCCCAAATCCACCCCAAATCCACCCCAAACCCCCAGGACCCCCAAATCCACCCCAAATCCAGCCCAAATTCACCCCAATCCACCCCAAACCCCCAGACCCCCAAATCCACCCCAAATCCACCCCAAGCCCACAGGACCCCCAAATCCACCCCAAATCTATCCCAAATCCCCCTCAAATCA
>JAXCHO010000573.1:0-39104 GCA_036630365.1 Acanthiza pusilla | reverse complement strand
GGGAGACCGGAAGTTTTAATCACAGAGTTGAAACTGAAGGTGCTAGGAAAACCGGAAGGAGGAAGTGGAGTCAAGCAAGAAAGTTTTCTTCATTCTCTTTTCTTCATTATCTCGTGGACATGCACAACAAGCACAGGACCAAATATGGCAGGGCCTTTGACATGAATTCAGTCGCAGACACAAGCAGTAAGCAGGTCTAGGGTAGGGAATGGGCATGAAAGGGAATGCACAGCAATGGTGGTTTAGCAAGGCAAGACAGGTGAGGTTCATAGATTGCTGGCAGGCGGAAGTGGCCAGGAAAGACTGATTTGACTGGCCTTGCTCTCACCTGCACCATCTCTAATCTGCACCTAAAACACTGGGGCTACCTGCTTTCCTTCCAATGCAGAAGAACTGTCATTTTGGTTCCGGAGCCCAGAAGACAAATGTGGATTGCCTGTCCAAAATTCCATACATGCAAGAATTGATGCCAGGCAAAAGCTGCTGGGACAGACAGGTCTGGCTTCACGTGACCTCCTATGGGCTTCCTCTTCCATGCTCCTGAAAGACTGCGGGTATGTGAAGGCCTTGAAGGCTTCCTGAGGGAAGCAGGCAGGGCAAGGCAAGTTGAAGAATTGTCACGAAAAGAAGGGTCTTGAATTCCAGGTGGGGGAGGGGTGAGCAAGGTCCTGCAAGGCAAGTGAGGGCTTTGAGGGCAACAGAAGGCAACTGCTGTGTTTACAGGGCAAGGCAAGGCAAGGGGGAGGTAGGCAAGGCAATGAGAGTCCCAGAAGGAGAAGGGAAGGCAAGGCTGGGCCTGGACAAATGGGTGGGGAAGTCAAGGTGGGGATGGCCGAGCAAGTCAGTGCAGGGCAGTGGAGGGATGGAAGAGCGGGAATGGTCACTTAAGTTCATACAACATAACCTGTCAAATTCTTTGCACCCATGCCCACGCAGTAAAAGCAAAAAATCAATTGCTGCTTGATTTTGGAATATAGCATGTCTAATGCTGTCTACATCAATTAACGAGTCAGCTATCGCTATGCTGGTAGCATTACTAAACTTGGCCAACCAACAGCCAGGTTTGTTCAGGCTCCTGAGGCCTTGTGCACTTGCAAGCCCAGGAGCCGATGAAGAGGCAGTGATTATCTTGGCAGTGTTCCAGAACTCAGCTGTATCTCTGCAGGCAGAAGTAAAAGCATGTATGCTGTGAGTATGAGAGTGGTGAGTTCAGTTTTGTTGGCTCCATAGTGCAATTGTCATCTTTAGAGAAAAGAGGGTTACTTTCCCCAAAGTAGATGGACCACCTTTAATTGCCATTGGCACTCTGGTCCATGCTCAGTCCGCACAGATTAAGAAAATGCCCTGCGGGAGTTGCATATGTATACTAAAACTCAAGGTTAGTTTTAGTTTGTGATTGAATTACACCGGTGTGAAACACTTGGGTAGCATGGTGTTGTGGCATTGACCCACCAAGCCATAGGGCTATTCCTTGTGCTGAGAAATGTGAAGGTGGTACAGCTATCTGCATTCAAGGTGCCTAAAATCTGCAGTTCCTGTGGGGGTAAAGCAGGGAATTTCCCACGAGGAGACAATGTATCCGGGCAGGCTGAGGAGGCAGGGGTGCTGTTCCATAACTGTGGCAGTTCAGGGGTGGTGAGAAGGATGCCGATCAGACACTTTGTGAATGGCTTCTGAGGCGCAGCAGTGCTAAGGCATAAGGGATCTTGTCCAGTTGCCTTAGCCAGGGTCACCCAGATGTTTTGCTCCAGGGGGTGTATGGGTTGCAGGTATCCTGTTAAATCACAAACAGAAGAGCAGTTACCTCCCCCCTCTTCCTGCTCCCACCCATTACTCCTGCCGACGTAAGTGCGGAGTGGGTACTTGGCACCAGTGCCATTCCCCTGGAACAGTCATAGTAACCACCTTGTTTGCTTCTGCTCCTATCACCTCAAGTGGCGATAAGACCGGGTTTCTGGGGCGTGGTGGGGGGGGGGGGTGGATACCATAGCTTGGCACCTGACAAGCAAGACTATGTGGGACTTTGAATGGATAGGGAGGGCAAAACCCACAGAGAAGACTGATCCTATAGTTCCAGTAGGGAGAATATGGGTAGAAGGAGCTGTGTTTTGAGTGCTTAAAGTGAATGGTCTTTCATTTTTCCAGTGTTTGTAACAGTGCAGCTGGAGAATAACTCATCTGAAATGCTGCCTTTTTCAGCCTAGAAATGAAACTCAAGATCCTTTCAGTATAGGAGATAAGATAAAAGTGGATCTTTACTGGAGCTCCAGGGACAGTTCCAGGAAGAATATCCACAAACGCCCACCCCTCCCCCCGGCTGAATACAGTCTTCTAGGTTTTAGGAAATTAGCATCATTGATCAAAAGCACCAATTCAGAGGACAAGTGGGGATGCAATTCCCCCCAGGTCAAGCCCCTTCTCTGGAGCCCCCCCACCCTTGGTACTAGTTGGACTTGTTGACTAAAATGTGTCTTGAAGATCTTGTTGTCAGGCTTGGTTCCCAGGAAGAAGCAAGACAGGAGAGGGGCCTTGTGCCCTCCAGGGCTTGGAGCTCTGCAATGAGTTTGGTCTTTCTGGCTGGGGAAAAACTACTGGCAAGGTCACAAATACAGAAAAGTAAAAAGGCAAAAATCACTTTGGCATCAGAAGCAAAGGTAAAATTAATGTAAAAAGCAAGCTAAGATACATCTGAAAACTTCTCTGCTTTCTTCATCTTCCCCTTATGCAAAGAGGCTTTTGATTTGCAGGATTTTCATTTTATCCAAAGGCATTCATTCCATAGGTGCCAAAACCATCCCACAATGATAAGTGAAATATAGTCAGTAGGGACAATAGGGACTGGCATCCACCGCAAAGGAGAGGAAAGATCATTTCCAGAACAATAGTTTTATTTAACTGTGGTGAAAAGTGGGAGCTGAGTTTTGTTTAGAATTAGCCAGAAGAAGCTCTTAATTATTCTCTGCTGCTGCTGCTCTTATACCTTTTCATAATTACTGTGGCACATTAAGATTGGCTGCTAGCAAACAATGACAAGGCTGTCTAACAAACAATGGCAATTCAAGCAATAATACAATGAGCTATACTGATGCCTTCAGGTATTTCTAGTTTTTTACTCTTCATGTAGCTGTAACTTGCTGTAGTTCTGTGCTTCTTACAAAGTGCTAAAATCCCCTGTTCCCAGCACCTTTAGCCAAAACAAGACTCTCTGAGTACAGATTCAAGGACATATTCATTGCCTTAGGGCTTGAAAATATGTAAACAACTGTGAGATGGGGGGAGCAGGCCTGGGGTGGTTAACATCATCACCTGAGGGTACGATTGGAGAATTAAGGGCCAATATGCTAATGAAACAGAACTTATAAAAGGTGAAGAGCTCGTGACTCGGGGTCCATTTTGGGTGTCGTCCCCGACAGGGGACTTTGTTTGCCTGAATCTACCTTTAAGGCCTCTGCAGGCCTTAAATAAATTGTCTGCTTTTTATACTCCTAATTTGTCTTGGCCTCTGTTTCAGGTAGCCTGTCTTTTAGGCTACAATACAAGCAAAAGTAGAGTTGGTTACAAAAACCGGATGTGCTAGGAAGGCCGGAAGTTGGTATGACAGAGTTAAAAATTGGATGTGCTAGGGAGACCGGAAGTTTTAACCACAGAGTTAAAACTGAAGGTGCTAGGAAGACCGGAAGTTTTGTATCATAGAGTTGAATCGGAGTGTGCTAGGGAGACCGGAAGTTTTAATCACAGAGTTGAAACTGAAGGTGCTAGGAAAACCGGAAGGAGGAAGTGGAGTCAAGCAAGAAAGTTTTCTTCATTCTCTTTTCTTCATTATCTCGTGGACATGCACAACAAGCACAGGACCAAATATGGCAGGGCCTTTGACATGAATTCAGTCGCAGACACAAGCAGTAAGCAGGTCTAGGGTAGGGAATGGGCATGAAAGGGAATGCACAGCAATGGTGGTTTAGCAAGGCAAGACAGGTGAGGTTCATAGATTGCTGGCAGGCGGAAGTGGCCAGGAAAGACTGATTTGACTGGCCTTGCTCTCACCTGCACCATCTCTAATCTGCACCTAAAACACTGGGGCTACCTGCTTTCCTTCCAATGCAGAAGAACTGTCATTTTGGTTCCGGAGCCCAGAAGACAAATGTGGATTGCCTGTCCAAAATTCCATACATGCAAGAATTGATGCCAGGCAAAAGCTGCTGGGACAGACAGGTCTGGCTTCACGTGACCTCCTATGGGCTTCCTCTTCCATGCTCCTGAAAGACTGCGGGTATGTGAAGGCCTTGAAGGCTTCCTGAGGGAAGCAGGCAGGGCAAGGCAAGTTGAAGAATTGTCACGAAAAGAAGGGTCTTGAATTCCAGGTGGGGGAGGGGTGAGCAAGGTCCTGCAAGGCAAGTGAGGGCTTTGAGGGCAACAGAAGGCAACTGCTGTGTTTACAGGGCAAGGCAAGGCAAGGGGGAGGTAGGCAAGGCAATGAGAGTCCCAGAAGGAGAAGGGAAGGCAAGGCTGGGCCTGGACAAATGGGTGGGGAAGTCAAGGTGGGGATGGCCGAGCAAGTCAGTGCAGGGCAGTGGAGGGATGGAAGAGCGGGAATGGTCACTTAAGTTCATACAACATAACCTGTCAAATTCTTTGCACCCATGCCCACGCAGTAAAAGCAAAAAATCAATTGCTGCTTGATTTTGGAATATAGCATGTCTAATGCTGTCTACATCAATTAACGAGTCAGCTATCGCTATGCTGGTAGCATTACTAAACTTGGCCAACCAACAGCCAGGTTTGTTCAGGCTCCTGAGGCCTTGTGCACTTGCAAGCCCAGGAGCCGATGAAGAGGCAGTGATTATCTTGGCAGTGTTCCAGAACTCAGCTGTATCTCTGCAGGCAGAAGTAAAAGCATGTATGCTGTGAGTATGAGAGTGGTGAGTTCAGTTTTGTTGGCTCCATAGTGCAATTGTCATCTTTAGAGAAAAGAGGGTTACTTTCCCCAAAGTAGATGGACCACCTTTAATTGCCATTGGCACTCTGGTCCATGCTCAGTCCGCACAGATTAAGAAAATGCCCTGCGGGAGTTGCATATGTATACTAAAACTCAAGGTTAGTTTTAGTTTGTGATTGAATTACACCGGTGTGAAACACTTGGGTAGCATGGTGTTGTGGCATTGACCCACCAAGCCATAGGGCTATTCCTTGTGCTGAGAAATGTGAAGGTGGTACAGCTATCTGCATTCAAGGTGCCTAAAATCTGCAGTTCCTGTGGGGGTAAAGCAGGGAATTTCCCACGGGGAGACAAGGTATCTGGGCAGGCTGAGGGTGGGGCCTATACTAGGCCTAACTCCATGTTTGTTATCTGCAGAAGCTGTTTGGAAATCGAATATAATTAGCTCACGATCCTCTACTGTAAAAACATGTAGCGTGGTGCCAGCTTTACCTGTCTGCCTATACAGCTTTAATAAGACAATTTAAATGCAATTGTTTTTGCCATGTAGACACATGTGCTTTACATCTCAAACCGTTTGTAATTATTTTTACAGAAAGCTGTCTTACCATCAGCAAGTTAAGCAGGTCTTAAATGCAATTTTCCAAGAACGTGCAGTGCTATCATCCCTGTGAGTAAAGCTGCATCTCGAAAACATCTTAATAAACTTACATTTATCTTAGAGGAGTGAACAGGCATTTTCCACATGACTGTAAATCTGCCACACTTTAGATTTATTTCTTGATATTATTTGCAAATGTTTAACTGCTGTATGATGAATTTTCAGTAGTTTCTTGTGCGAAGAAAGTCAAAATAAGTTAAATTCTGCTGTATCTAAAACTCTTAAGGTATACTCTTAATCTTGTATCTAATTTTAGTAAATTTAAAGTTAAAAGAATGCAAAGGCATTCAGAGTGACTACCTCACTGAATTCAAAGGACTATTTTTCTTTCCATAGGTATACCTTAATCAGTATCTGTGTGCATACAAGTGTGAAAGTGCTGCAGCAAATGTACTAAGAATGTTGTTTGAGTCTTTTATGCCTTTTGAGTTTATAAGTCAGACCTGTCAACTTTAAGTTGATCAAAATTTATGTAAAGTCTGTTGGTTTTCAGTTTGATTAAGAAGTTGAATTTTGGTAACCTCTGAAAGAAAGAAAAGAGAAAACAGACGCTTGTAGTCGAGTGAAGAAAATTTCCATGTTTGTGAGTGGTGGTGTTGTTTAGTGAATTTGTAACAGCTGGCAGAGGGGTGTAACTTGCTGCCTCAGAGCCAGAACTGGCTGAGTAGCATCCTGAGGCCAATTCTGTAAAGCATTTTGTGGCCTAAGAGTCAGTTAGCCCCATAATAACTTTAGCAAAGGCAAGTTTAATTTTGTTTTCCTGTACATGTGTGTGAATTGTCTCTGTTAATTTGTATTTTATCAGCATGTAAGTCTGGGTAGAGGCACCTATGAGATAGGACTTATTTTTTAAGTGCTTGACATTAATTTTTGCTTTCAATGATGTTAACTTTAAGCTCTGTTAGATTTATCTTAATTTTAAGTGAAGTTAAAGTTTAAGTTCTGTCAAAACATGAAATTCTAGATGTGTTGTTAAAGTAATGATATGAATTTACTAAGCTTTTACAGAGAGCATTACCCAGAAAACATTATTTGATGCTATACATATGTGTCTCTTTGTTCACAGCTATTTGTAATTTGTTTATGGTACCATTGATTATTTAGTTAAAACTAAACCACAACACCGATCTGCAAGAAGTATATTGCTTTAAAGAATTGATATTAATAGAAGCTTGTTTAGAAGATTTAGAGAGACCCTCTCAGGTAAGGCCTGGGCTCTGGCCAAGTCCTGGCCCTAAGCTGATCGGGTACTGAATCTTTAATCCCAGATGTTTCTACCCTAAAACTGCAATTGAGTCATTTTGGCTCACCAATTGGGCTTGGAGAGCTGGAACCCCTTTTCAGGTAAACTTGACAACCTTGCCCGGGAAAGGTCTTCAAGTCTCACCTGTAAAATGGGACTCTCCCGTGATTGTGGACTCTGGGTAGTAGCTAATAGTTAAATGGTTAATGATCTGTATATTTTTAAAGTACTGTTCTCTTTCTCTTATGTATTGCACCTGTAGTTGTATCTGTTGCCTTAATTACCTTTGCTCATAATGCAAAACCCACAATTGAGTGTATAATAACAGTCTTGCTCTCACCTGTGCCAGCTCTAATCTGCACCTAAAACACTGGGGCTACCTGCTTTCCTTCCAATGCAGAAGAACTGTCATCTTGGTCCCAGAGCTCAGAAGACAAATGTGGATTGCCAGTCCAAAATCCTGTACATGCAAGAATTGATGCCAGAAAAAAGCTGCTGGGACAGACGGGTTTGGCTCCTATGGGCTTCCTCTTCCATGCTCCTGAAACGCTGCGGGTATGTGAAGGCCTTGAAGGCTTCCTGAGGGAAGCAGGCAGGGCAAGGCAAGTTGAAGAAATGCCACGAAAAGAGGGGTCTTGAATTCCAGGTGGGGGAGGGGTGAGCAAGGTCCTGCAAGGCAAGTGAAGGCTTTGAGGGCAACAGAAGGCAACTGCTGCATTTACAGGGCAAGGCAAGGCAAGGGAGAGATAAGCAAGACAATGAGAGTTCTAGAAAAAGAAGGGAAGGGAAGGGAAGGCAAGGCTGGGCCTGGACAAATGGGTGGGGAAGTCAAGGTGGGGATGGCTGAGCAAATCAGTGCAGGGCAGTGGAGGGATGGAAGAGCGGGAATGGTCACTTAAGTTCATACAACATAACCTGTCAAATTCTTTGCACCCATGCCCACGCAGTAAAAGCAAAAAATCAATTGCTGCTTGATTTTGGAATATAGCATGTCTAATGCTGTCTACATCAATTAACAAGTCAGCTATCGCTATGCTGGTAGCATTACTAAACTTGGCCAACCAACAGCCAGGTTTGTTCAGGCTCCTGAGGCCTTGTGCACTTGCAAGCCCAGGAGCCGATGAAGAGGCAGTGATTATCTTGGCAGTGTTCCAGAACTCAGCTGTATCTCTGCAGGCAGAAGTAAAAGCATGTATGCTGTGAGTATGAGAGTGGTGAGTTCAGTTTTGTTGGCTCCATAGTGCAATTGTCATCTTTAGAGAAAAGAGGGTTACTTTCCCCAAAGTAGATGGACCACCTTTAATTGCCATTGGCACTCTGGTCCATGCTCAGTCCGCACAGATTAAGAAAATGCCCTGCGGGAGTTGCATATGTATACTAAAACTCAAGGTTAGTTTTAGTTTGTGATTGAATTACACCGGTGTGAAACACTCGGGTAGCATGGTGTTGTGGCATTGACCCACCAAGCCATAGGGCTATTCCTTGTGCTGAGAAATGTGAAGGTGGTACAGCTATGTGCATTCAAGGTGCCTAAAATCTGCAGTTCCTGTGGGGGTAAAGCAGGGAATTTCCCACGGGGAGACAATGTATCCGGGCAGGCTGAGGAGGCAGGGGTGCTGTTCCATAACTGTGGCAGTTCGGGGTGGTGAGAAGGATGCCGATCAGACACTTTGTGAATGGCTTCTGAGGCGCAGCAGTGCTAAGGCATAAGGGATCTTGTCCAGTTGCCTTAGCCAGGGTCACCCAGATGTTTTGCTCCAGGGGGTGTATGGGTTGCAGGTATCCTGTTAAATCACAAACAGAAGAGCAGTTACCTCCCCCCTCTTCCTGCTCCCACCCATTACTCCTGCCGACGTAAGTGCGGAGTGGGTACTTGGCACCAGTGCCATTCCCCTGGAACAGTCATAGTAACCACCTTGTTTGCTTCTGCTCCTATCACCTCAAGTGGCGATAAGACCGGGTTTCTGGGGCGTGGTGGGGGGGGGGGTGGATACCATAGCTTGGCACCTGACAAGCAAGACTATGTGGGACTTTGAATGGATAGGGAGGGCAAAACCCACAGAGAAGACTGATCCTATAGTTCCAGTAGGGAGAATATGGGTAGAAGGAGCTGTGTTTTGAGTGCTTAAAGTGAACGGTCTTTCATTTTTCCAGTGTTTGTAACAGTGCAGCTGGAGAATAACTCATCTGAAATGCTGCCTTTTTCAGCCTAGAAATGAAACTCAAGATCCTTTCAGTATAGGAGATAAGATAAAAGTGGATCTTTACTGGAGCTCCAGGGACAGTTCCAGGAAGAATATCCACAAACGCCCACCCCTCCCCCCGGCTGAATACAGTCTTCTAGGTTTTAGGAAATTAGCATCATTGATCAAAAGCACCAATTCAGAGGACAAGTGGGGATGCAATTCCCCCCAGGTCAAGCCCCTTCTCTGGAGCCCCCCCACCCTTGGTACTAGTTGGACTTGTTGACTAAAATGTGTCTTGAAGATCTTGTTGTCAGGCTTGGTTCCCAGGAAGAAGCAAGACAGGAGAGGGGCCTTGTGCCCTCCAGGGCTTGGAGCTCTGCAATGAGTTTGGTCTTTCTGGCTGGGGAAAAACTACTGGCAAGGTCACAAATACAGAAAAGTAAAAAGGCAAAAATCACTTTGGCATCAGAAGCAAAGGTAAAATTAATGTAAAAAGCAAGCTAAGATACATCTGAAAACTTCTCTGCTTTCTTCATCTTCCCCTTATGCAAAGAGGCTTTTGATTTGCAGGATTTTCATTTTATCCAAAGGCATTCATTCCATAGGTGCCAAAACCATCCCACAATGATAAGTGAAATATAGTCAGTAGGGACAATAGGGACTGGCATCCACCGCAAAGGAGAGGAAAGATCATTTCCAGAACAATAGTTTTATTTAACTGTGGTGAAAAGTGGGAGCTGAGTTTTGTTTAGAATTAGCCAGAAGAAGCTCTTAATTATTCTCTGCTGCTGCTGCTCTTATACCTTTTCATAATTACTGTGGCACATTAAGATTGGCTGCTAGCAAACAATGACAAGGCTGTCTAACAAACAATGGCAATTCAAGCAATAATACAATGAGCTATACTGATGCCTTCAGGTATTTCTAGTTTTTTACTCTTCATGTAGCTGTAACTTGCTGTAGTTCTGTGCTTCTTACAAAGTGCTAAAATCCCCTGTTCCCAGCACCTTTAGCCAAAACAAGACTCTCTGAGTACAGATTCAAGGACATATTCATTGCCTTAGGGCTTGAAAATATGTAAACAACTGTGAGATGGGGGGAGCAGGCCTGGGGTGGTTAACATCATCACCTGAGGGTACGATTGGAGAATTAAGGGCCAATATGCTAATGAAACAGAACTTATAAAAGGTGAAGAGCTCGTGACTCGGGGTCCATTTTGGGTGTCGTCCCCGACAGGGGACTTTGTTTGCCTGAATCTACCTTTAAGGCCTCTGCAGGCCTTAAATAAATTGTCTGCTTTTTATACTCCTAATTTGTCTTGGCCTCTGTTTCAGGTAGCCTGTCTTTTAGGCTACAATACAAGCAAAAGTAGAGTTGGTTACAAAAACCGGATGTGCTAGGAAGGCCGGAAGTTGGTATGACAGAGTTAAAAATTGGATGTGCTAGGGAGACCGGAAGTTTTAACCACAGAGTTAAAACTGCAGGTGCTAGGAAGACCGGAAGTTTTGTATCATAGAGTTGAATCGGAGTGTGCTAGGGAGACCGGAAGTTTTAATCACAGAGTTAAAACTGAAGGTGCTAGGAAAACCGGAAGGAGGAAGTGGAGTCAAGCAAGAAAGTTTTCTTCATTCTCTTTTCTTCATTATCTCGTGGACATGCACAACAAGCACAGGACCAAATATGGCAGGGCCTTTGACATGAATTCAGTCGCAGACACAAGCAGTAAGCAGGTCTAGGGTAGGGAATGGGCATGAAAGGGAATGCACAGCAATGGTGGTTTAGCAAGGCAAGACAGGTGAGGTTCATAGATTGCTGGCAGGCGGAAGTGGCCAGGAAAGACTGATTTGACTGGCCTTGCTCTCACCTGCACCATCTCTAATCTGCACCTAAAACACTGGGGCTACCTGCTTTCCTTCCAATGCAGAAGAACTGTCATTTTGGTTCCGGAGCCCAGAAGACAAATGTGGATTGCCTGTCCAAAATTCCATACATGCAAGAATTGATGCCAGGCAAAAGCTGCTGGGACAGACAGGTCTGGCTTCACGTGACCTCCTATGGGCTTCCTCTTCCATGCTCCTGAAACACTGCGGGTATGTGAAGGCCTTGAAGGCTTCCTGAGGGAAGCAGGCAGGGCAAGGCAAGTTGAAGAATTGTCACGAAAAGAAGGGTCTTGAATTCCAGGTGGGGGAGGGGTGAGCAAGGTCCTGCAAGGCAAGTGAGGGCTTTGAGGGCAACAGAAGGCAACTGCTGTGTTTACAGGGCAAGGCAAGGCAAGGGGGAGGTAGGCAAGGCAATGAGAGTCCCAGAAGGAGAAGGGAAGGCAAGGCTGGGCCTGGACAAATGGGTGGGGAAGTCAAGGTGGGGATGGCCGAGCAAGTCAGTGCAGGGCAGTGGAGGGATGGAAGAGCGGGAATGGTCACTTAAGTTCATACAACATAACCTGTCAAATTCTTTGCACCCATGCCCACGCAGTAAAAGCAAAAAATCAATTGCTGCTTGATTTTGGAATATAGCATGTCTAATGCTGTCTACATCAATTAACGAGTCAGCTATCGCTATGCTGGTAGCATTACTAAACTTGGCCAACCAACAGCCAGGTTTGTTCAGGCTCCTGAGGCCTTGTGCACTTGCAAGCCCAGGAGCCGATGAAGTGGCAGTGTTCCAGAACTCAGCTGTATCTCTGCAGGCAGAAGTAAAAGCATGTATGCTGTGAGTATGAGAGTGGTGAGTTCAGTTTTGTTGGCTCCATAGTGCAATTGTCATCTTTAGAGAAAAGAGGGTTACTTTCCCCAAAGTAGATGGACCACCTTTAATTGCCATTGGCACTCTGGTCCATGCTCAGTCCACACAGATTAAGAAAATGCCCTGCGGGAGTTGCATATGTATACTAAAACTCAAGGTTAGTTTTAGTTTGTGATTGAATTACACCGGTGTGAAACACTTGGGTAGCATGGTGTTGTGGCATTGACCCACCAAGCCATAGGGCTATTCCTTGTGCTGAGAAATGTGAAGGTGGTACAGCTATGTGCATTCAAGGTGCCTAAAATCTGCAGTTCCTGTGGGGGTAAAGCAGGGAATTTCCCACGGGGAGACAAGGTATCTGGGCAGGCTGAGGGTGGGGCCTATACTAGGCCTAACTGCATGTTTGTTATCTGCAGAAGCTGTTTGGAAATCGAATATAATTAGCTCACGATCCTCTACTGTAAAAACATGTAGCGTGGTGCCAGCTTTACCTGTCTGCCTATACAGCTTTAATAAGACAATTTAAATGCAATTGTTTTTGCCATGTAGACACATGTGCTTTACATCTCAAACCGTTTGTAATTATTTTTACAGAAAGCTGTCCTACCATCAGCAAGTTAAGCAGGTCTTAAATGCAATTTTCCAAGAACGTGCAGTGCTATCATCCCTCTGAGTAAAGCTGCATCTCGAAAACATCTTAATAAACTTACATTTATCTTAGAGGAGTGAACAGGCATTTTCCACATGACTGTAAATCTGCCACACTTTAGATTTATTTCTTGATATTATTTGCAAATGTTTAACTGCTGTATGATGAATTTTCAGTAGTTTCTTGTGCGAAGAAAGTCAAAATAAGTTAAATTCTGCTGTATCTAAAACTCTTAAGGTATACTCTTAATCTTGTATCTAATTTTAGTAAATTTAAAGTTAAAAGAATGCAAAGGCATTCAGAGTGACTACCTCACTGAATTCAAAGGACTATTTTTCTTTCCATAGGTATACCTTAATCAGTATCTGTGTGCATACAAGTGTGAAAGTGCTGCAGCAAATGTACTAAGAATGTTGTTTGAGTCTTTTATGCCTTTTGAGTTTATAAGTCAGACCTGTCAACTTTAAGTTGATCAAAATTTATGTAAAGTCTGTTGGTTTTCAGTTTGATTAAGAAGTTGAATTTTGGTAACCTCTGAAAGAAAGAAAAGAGAAAACAGACGCTTGTAGTCGAGTGAAGAAAATTTCCATGTTTGTGAGTGGTGGTGTTGTTTAGTGAATTTGTAACAGCTGGCAGAGGGGTGTAACTTGCTGCTTCAGAGCCAGAACTGGCTGAGTAGCATCCTGAGGCCAATTCTGTAAAGCATTTTGTGGCCTAAGAGTCAGTTAGCCCCATAATAACTTTAGCAAAGGCAAGTTTAATTTTGTTTTCCTGTACATGTGTGTGAATTGTCTCTGTTAATTTGTATTTTATCAGCATGTAAGTCTGGGTAGAGGCACCTATGAGATAGGACTTATTTTTTAAGTGCTTGACATTAATTTTTGCTTTCAATGATGTTAACTTTAAGCTCTGTTAGATTTATCTTAATTTTAAGTGAAGTTAAAGTTTAAGTTCTGTCAAAACATGAAATTCTAGATGTGTTGTTAAAGTAATGATATGAATTTACTAAGCTTTTACAGAGAGCATTACCCAGAAAACATTATTTGATGCTATACATATGTGTCTCTTTGTTCACAGCTATTTGTAATTTGTTTATGGTACCATTGATTATTTAGTTAAAACTAAACCACAACGCCGATCTGCAAGAAGTATATTGCTTGAAAGAATTGATATTAATAGAAGCTTGTTTAGAAGATTTAGAGAGACCCTCTCAGGTAAGGCCTGGGCTCTGGCCAAGTCCTGGCCCTAAGCTGATCGGGTACTGAATCTTTAATCCCAGATGTTTCTACCCTAAAACTGCAATTGAGTCATTTTGGCTCACCAATTGGGCTTGGAGAGCTGGAACCCCTTTTCAGGTAAACTTGACAACCTTGCCCGGGAAAGGTCTTCAAGTCTCACCTGTAAAATGGGACTCTCCCGTGATTGTAGACTCTGGGTAGTAGCTAATAGTTAAATGGTTAATGATCTGTATATTTTTAAAGTACTGTTCTCTTTCTCTTATGTATTGCACCTGTAGTTGTATCTGTTGCCTTAATTACCTTTGCTCATAATGCAAAACCCACAATTGAGTGTATAATAACATGTAATGACAAAGCTCAAATGTTAACCTGTTAACCTAGAGAAGAGAGTATGCATGTGTTCTATCATCAACAAGTTTGAAGCAATTACCTACTCACCTGATCAGAATCAAGAATTAGAGTTCAGAAAAAACCATGGACTCTTTAATCAAGATTAGAGCTTGGCAGAGACTTTAGAGCAACGGTGTATATTGTTTTCACAGTTTCAATTAGCTAAAGTAGTACTTGCTAGAAAAATTATTTTAAGTAACCTTATAATAACAAGTTGAAGTGGAGAGGTTGCTCAAAGCTGAAGAATCACTGAGTAGCTCAAGAATTTGTGTAAGACAGTGTTGTTGTTGCTTTTGATAATAATAACTTTCAAAAGGTTGTTTTGCTGTGCTTTGCAATGACTGGCTGTCAGCTCAGACTTTCTCCTTGGCTGGCTCAACTGCTGAAGAAAGGACTACGGCTATTGATAATCATTATAATTACTGTTTTAATTGTTCAATTAATGTTTAACTGCTTAACTAAGAAATTAACTAGTGCTTTGTAACCATTAAAGAAACAGGGGGAAATGTGGGAAATGTGGAGGATCTGGCACTGCAATGGTTAAGAGCTAAGGAACATCCAGAGCCACAGCTGCAGCTTGTGGGCCCTTGATAAGCAAGTAAGATTCCCATGAGAAACAAGACCTGAGAAGCACAAGGAGTTCCCATGAGAAGCGGAACTGAGACACACAAACAATGAAGAAGAAGATACCACAAGACTGCCAAACAAGCTGATTAACGCAGGTGGACAGCAGCCTATCCTGAGCTTAGCTTTTGCAATATGTATGAGGCTAATTAAGTAACGTATATATTGTGTAGCTGAAAGGCAATAAACTGAGTTCTGATGATCACAAATGTGGTGTCAGGCTTCCTCTTCCCGACAACCTGCACACACACACACACACACACACACACACAGAGGGAGCGAGAGATAGTTCCTCGTTCGTTTCTGTTTTGATTTCCTGGACTTTATTTGCTTTGTTGTTGCTTGCTTTTCCTTGGTGTGCCTTAAGTGCTCGTTAAGCAAGAGTTCATTGAATCTTGTCAATGAACTGTCTTGCGCTGTCACATGATATTCAGTCTGGTTTTTGCTGATACTCCTGCTGATGATTTTGAAAGTGATCTCAAACTCTCAGTTATAACTTTGGATGCAGCAAATTCAAAGAAATTCTTGGTGTTGCAGCCAAATTCTTTTGAGCAGAATGCACTTGAAATTAATGCACAGGGTACTAATTTGCTCGCCTTGGCTGCTCAGGGATGTGGTGCCAAATAGCCCACAGGGAATAATTAACCATGCTCTGTGCGCCTGTGGTGTGACCTGTGAAATCGCACCCAGTGAATGAAAGAAAAAGGGATGGAAACAGCGATTTTTATGGGGAACATCTGTTACTATGAGAAATAGACTGATTGAGACTGCTCCCCAAGCATGCACAAATGTGATAATGAGCCTTTTAATTAATAAAACAGGAAATCCTCTGGATGAGATAATGGAACACAGCAGCTAGGTGACCTTGGGGAGTGGAACGCCCAGAATCGAGATAGGAATCAAGAAAACCTGCCTATTAGGCTTTTGATACCACATGGTGGCTACATGCCGGATTTAAAATTCCAAGAGGAGATGCAGAAATCCAAGCAACTATTCATGATTTGTTACCAGCAAGTCATTTTCTGGTTTGCTTTCAACCCTGCTCTAGTAGCAAGTGAATTTGTAATGTTAAATTCTGTACACCCACAGTGTGGAGTGGCCTTCCAAGTTACTGGTTTTAATGTTTATCAAACCAAAATGTAACATATAATTTGTGATTCAGTCTTCTAGACTGGAGATTTCATTCTATGAATCTTCAAAGGCATGTGCTGCAAGTTTTGGGATGACAGAAAGCAAAACGTTTATTTGCAATAGTGTTGGAAAACTGCAGTAAGCAGAACTTCCAGAGCGCAGGCTGATGTGTGCTGTCTTTGGAGAAGAGCTGTTAGTGAGCAATGGGCAGAACTAGCTGATTTCCTATAGCTCTCCTTGGAGAGCAAATTAACCAGGTGACCTGGACCTGGGAGATTGTCAAGCAGCTAAGCACAATGTCAACATGTTCACTGAGGTCTCCTGGTGTGGTGTAGTTCATCTGTTGAAATAGGATTACACTGATCCCCGTCTGGGGTATTGCAGGATACAAAGCCGAATAGCCAGAGCAGCTCTCTAGAGTTGTTAGTGCTTCCAGTGTAAATCACCATATTTCAACAGGTCTGAAAATGATGACCTTGGCTGTTTTCATAGCCTTGATCACAAGCCTACCCACAAGGAAAAGAAGGCTTAGAGCAACACAAGAAATTTGAAAAACAATTCCATCCCTTGTTCTCTAACTTTTTAATAATATTACTTTCCTTATAGTCATCACCCTAAGTAATTGCCATACTTTTCTTGGTTTTGAGATTTGTTATAGTGATCTGCCTTTACTCTTTAATTCTTAACAAAACTCAGCTCACACTTTTCACCACAGTTAAATAAAACTATTGTTCTGGAAATGATCTTTCCTCTCCTTTGTGGTGGATGCCAGTCCCTATTGTCCCTACTGACTGTACTTCACTTATCATTGGGATGGTTTTGGCACCTATGGAATGAATGCCTTTGGATAAAATGAAAATCCTGCAAATCAAAAGCCTCTTTGCATAAGGGGAAGATGAAGAAAGCAGAGAAGTTTTCAGATGTATCTTAGCTTGCTTTTTAACATTAATTTTATCTTTGCTTCTGATGCCAAAGTGATTTTTGCCTTGCATCGCGGCAGCAGGAGCGGCACCCCTCAGCCCGGGGACATCGAAATTAGCTTCTCCGCTCAGCTCAACTCCGCCCCTGCCCCCGCCCATCGCAGCAGCAGGAGCGGCACTGCCCAAGGCAATGACGTTGCCACCCTCGGGCCCCGCCTCCCCGCCCCCCCTTTGGGCCAGAGCCGGCGGGCAAACTGGCCGCCACCCCCCCGCGCCCAGCGGCGGCGGCGAGCAGGCCGAGCCATAGCCGCCCAACAGCGGCGGTGGGTGAGGGCCCATCACGGGCCCCACCCTCAAACAAGGCATTAGCAAATCCATTTCTACTTCTTTTCTTTCCCTAGGACTAGAAGGGGTTTTCTTCTTCCGATTTTCATCACATGAGAAGATGCCCCCCATTGCATACACTTACAAACAGGAAAGATCACAGAAGTAACACACATAGAGGACTTTGCTATTGTGATAAATAACCGTGTGTGTTTGTTAATCAAATCTTGCTTAAGCCAGGTGTGGTAAATACGTAGTAATATAGTGTTGGCTTTTTGCAGATATTCATTGTGTGTATGGTTTTATTCTGTTTATATAAGTAGTCTTGTCATAAAGAATAGAGGTATATAACCAATGTTTTAATTTCTGTTATTAACTAGATTTCGATATAATAGTAAAATAACTGGTAGAGGTAGTTTAAAAGACTTTCCTTTACTAACCACACTGCCTGCTTGACTGGATCCCCTATTGTTCTTTATTAAACTTTTAAATTTCAACAGGAGAGTTAACCTCGTTTATCACACAGGGAATAAATGGTTAAAATTGAGTCAGAAAGCTCACAAGTTTTATCTAACAAAAAGCTAAGCAAGGCCAAGAAAAACAGATGTCTAAGCAAGAACAGAGGGAACAGATAACGAAGTCAGGTCAGGATGACCTGTACCCAGTGAAGTAAGCGATGTATGAGCCCCCCTGAGATGAGCCCCTCCGAGGAAGACGTCGGTCTTCGGCCTCACGACCACCAGAAGGCAGAAGAAGAAGACCCCATAGTAACAGCCCGCGCAGACGCAGAGTACTCCCGGATACCAGGTCAAAGAGACTATAAAACTTGAGGGATTAGGGGGGGCGAGTGGCGAACCGTTGGCGGAGCAGGGTCTCCACGGTCGCCCAGCGCTGTTTTGCTTGTTGTAGCTTGCTCAATAAATCAAATTATTTTAATTGGCCTGGTTTTTGTCTCTAACCTATAACACTACTGTAGTGCTAGCCCTAGCCCTCTCTCAGAAGGACGTCTCCTTCTACACAAATTGTATCACAAAAGTACTCTTTATACATCTACTCACGTGCCTCTGTAGGGTCCTTGGTCTCTGATACCTTCTAGGCTGCCACCGCCCCGGTAGATGTTGACAGAGTGATAATGCAGGTGTTGCACTGGGCCCAGAGGGGTTTGTAGAGACCTTCCTTGACCCGGCTGGGGTGCCAAAAACTGTAGCCTAAAAGACAGGCTACCTGAAACAGAGGCCAAGACAAATTAGGAGTATAAAAAGCAGACAATTTATTTAAGGCCTGCAGAGGCCTTAAAGGTAGATTCAGGCAAACAAAGTCCCCTGTCGGGGACGACACCCAAAATGGACCCCGAGTCACGAGCTCTTCACCTTTTATAAGTTCTGTTTCATTAGCATATTGGCCCTTAATTCTCCAATCGTACCCTCAGGTGATGATGTTAACCACCCCAGGCCTGCTCCCCCCATCTCACAGTTGTTTACATATTTTCAAGCCCTAAGGCAATGAATATGTCCTTGAATCTGTACTCAGAGAGTCTTGTTTTGGCTAAAGGTGCTGGGAACAGGGGATTTTAGCACTTTGTAAGAAGCACAGAACTACAGCAAGTTACAGCTACATGAAGAGTAAAAAACTAGAAATACCTGAAGGCATCAGTATAGCTCATTGTATTATTGCTTGAATTGCCATTGTTTGTTAGACAGCCTTGTCATTGTTTGCTAGCAGCCAATCTTAATGTGCCACAGTAATTATGAAAAGGTATAAGAGCAGCAGCAGCAGAGAATAATTAAGAGCTTCTTCTGGCTAATTCTAAACAAAACTCAGCTCCCACTTTTCACCACAGTTAAATAAAACTAGTGTTCTGGAAATGATCTTTCCTCTCCTTTGCGGTGGATGCCAGTCCCTATTGTCCCTACTGACTATATTTCACTTATCATTGTGGGATGGTTTTGGCACCTATGGAATGAATGCCTTTGGATAAAATGAAAATCCTGCAAATCAAAAGCCTCTTTGCATAAGGGGAAGATGAAGAAAGCAGAGAAGTTTTCAGATGTATCTTAGCTTGCTTTTTACATTAATTTTACCTTTGCTTCTGATGCCAAAGTGATTTTTGCCTTTTTACTTTTCTGTATTTGTGACCTTGCCAGTAGTTTTTCCCCAGCCAGAAAGACCAAACTCATTGCAGAGCTCCAAGCCCTGGAGGGCACAAGGCCCCTCTCCTGTCTTGCTTCTTCCTGGGAACCAAGCCTGACAACAAGATCTTCAAGACACATTTTAGTCAACAAGTCCAACTAGTACCAAGGGTGGGGGGGCTCCAGAGAAGGGGCTTGACCTGGGGGGAATTGCATCCCCACTTGTCCTCTGAATTGGTGCTTTTGATCAATGATGCTAATTTCCTAAAACCTAGAAGACTGTATTCAGCCGGGGGGAGGGGTGGGCTTTTGTGGATATTCTTCCTGGAACTGTCCCTGGAGCTCCAGTAAAGATCCCCTTTTATCTTATCTCCTATACTGAAAGGATCTTGAGTTTCATTTCTAGGCTGAAAAAGGCAGCATTTCAGATGAGTTATTCTCCAGCTGCACTGTTACAAACACTGGAAAAATGAAAGACCGTTCACTTTAAGCACTCAAAACACAGCTCCTTCTACCCATATTCTCCCTACTGGAACTATAGGATCAGTCTTCTCTGTGGGTTTTGCCCTCCCTATCCATTCAAAGTCCCACATAGTCTTGCTTGTCAGGTGCCAAGCTATGGTATCCACCCCCCCCCCCCCACCACGCCCCAGAAACCCGGTCTTATCGCCACTTGAGGTGATAGGAGCAGAAGCAAACAAGGTGGTTACTATCACTGTTCCAGGGGAATGGCACTGGTGCCAAGTACCCACTCCGCACTTACGTCGGCAGGAGTAATGGGTGGGAGCAGGAAGAGGGGGGAGGTAACTGCTCTTCTGTTTGTGATTTAACAGGATACCTGCAACCCATACACCCCCTGGAGCAAAACATCTGGGTGACCCTGGCTAAGGCAACTGGACAAGATCCCTTATGCCTTAGCACTGCTGCGCCTCAGAAGCCATTCACAAAGTGTCTGATCGGCATCCTTCTCACCACCCCTGAACTGCCACAGTTATGGAACAGCACCCCTGCCTCCTCAGCCTGCCCGGATACATTGTCTCCCCGTGGGAAATTCCCTGCTTTACCCCCACAGGAACTGCAGATTTTAGGCACCTTGAATGCACATAGCTGTACCACCTTCACATTTCTCAGCACAAGGAATAGCCCTATGGCTTGGTGGGTCAATGCCACAACACCATGCTACCCAAGTGTTTCACACCGGTGTAATTCAATCACAAACTAAAACTAACCTTGAGTTTTAGTATACATATGCAACTCCCGCAGGGCATTTTCTTAATCTGTGCGGACTGAGCATGGACCAGAGTGCCAATGGCAATTAAAGGTAGTCCATCTATGTTGGAGAAGGAGCAGAAAGCTCTCCTACATATTATTACTCAGCAAAAGAAAGAATAGAATTAAAAACTGAGTTTGAGCTAGAGAAAAAATAAGCATACCAGCTGATTGAAATACAAACTGGAAAAACCAGCTTTGCAAAGATCTAAACCTGGAGCTGCTATGGTAATCTGAGAACTCTCATAGGCTATACACAAATGACGTAGAACTTGTATCTCCTCCTAAATTGGTTAGTAGAAATTAGCATATTCATCAGGAAACCTGTTAACTAAGCGAACAAAGCAAATTTTGCTAAGACTGCATTTTTCACTCCCTGCTTGCAACTTCCCTCTCCCCTCTTACCATGTGGGATCACCACGGAGCTGCGAGAAGCCGCCACGTGGTCGGTCCCACTTCCCTACCTCATCTACTCAAGAAATAAACCCACATGCTTTGAAAATGGATGCAGAGAGTCTGGCTCCCCTGTCCCTTCCCCTTCCCTCCCCCCCTCCCCCCCCCGCAGTCCGCCCCTGCCGCCTCCGAGCGCGCCTCTTTCCCTCCCCCCCTCCCCCCCCCTGCAGTCCGCCCCTGCCGCCTCCGAGCGCGCCTCTTTCCCCCCCTCCCCCCCCCCCCCCCCCCGCGTGTCCTGCTGCCCGTTCCGGCGGCACGGACACTCCCTTCGCCGCCTCCCCGTGCTGGAGCCGGCGCGGTCCACGGCTCCACCATGGCGCGGGCGAGCGACCCAACCCCCGTCCCGGGGCAGCGCAGAAACACTCCCCTTCCGCCTGCGGCAGCCCCTCCCTCCTCCTCCACGAGTCCCTGTTTTCTCGTTCGCATTCCCGCACAAGCCACCGTGCCCGTCCCGACCTCCCCTGCCGCCTCCGGCGGCATTCGCCGCTTGACACCACCCATCCCTCCCCCACGGCTCCACGACAACGAAGCACCACCGCCGCCGCCTATCCCGACACAGACGAGCCATCCCGTCTCTGCAACGATCCACCCCGTGTTCAGCACACCACGACCGTATCCCAAAACACCGTCGAAAATCCGGTTCCGTCCAGCACCCCTATCTTCGCCGACAACTTTTCCATGCACCCCACCAAACTTTTTCCAACTTCCTCGCCGCCATCCAAACAGCACCGACCTCCCACCGCTGCTATCTACAAAGCCATTCACGCCCCGAGCACCACCTGACGCTTCTTTCTCCTCACCGACCCACCTACAACAAAAGACAACACCGTCTAACATAACAAATACTTTAACACAGACAATTTCCAACAATTCAAACCTAATAATATTCCTCTGTATCCTTTACAAATATCACCTATATCCTTAAATAATTCCACTTCTCCCCGACCATTCAATATTTCTTACTCCCCCACAAATCAAAAAATAATACAAAAAATATATACCAAATTTTACAAACCCTTTTATATCAACAGAGAGGGGGAGAATCCCAGGTTACACCTCAAAGAAAGCGACATAAAGCTTTGCATGTCTGTAATTTTCAAAAAAGCTTTCCAGAGGGACCTGACCCCTTCATATACTAATATTTCCTAACCACCTAAAAAGCAAAATTGAAATACAACCCCCCAAATTTGATTAAAAATTTAAAATCAAAACAAATACAAAAACCATACAGGTCTTGTAACTTGGGAGAAGGCATTTTCTTTTGTTTTCACAGGTACAAAGCTCGAAGAAATTCCAGCAAAAGTATGTGAAATCCTGTCACATCAGCAAGCAGTCGCAGAAAAAAGAAAAAAAAAAAAAAAAAAGAAAAAAGAAAAAAAAAAAAAAAACAAAAACACGAGAAGCAAAAACCCACAGCTGAGCTAGCAAAACCAACAAGAAAAAGTAATCTGTCAAAAAAGACAGCCCAAAAACAAAATGAACTTTATAATTTACATGAATATATGTTATGATTTTTTTTCTTTGTATTAATTGTTATAATAAAGTTTTACTTGTAATTCAAATCAATGACAAAAAAGCCTGAATTACTTTAGCCAAGTTTACAAACTCTAATACAACACAAAGCCCTAACAAACCCCTTACAACTTGTTTAATTAAAACATTAATTCTCTTCCATTACCATATAAACATAACTGTAAAATTTTTTTTAAAAAATTGTATTATATAATATTATCTAATTATACTGTATCCATTCATAAACAACTACAAAACTTAAGAAATTTAGCCAACCAAATTACAGTAAATGACCCATCTTAGCTAAACAATTTGTTTCATGACTAGAACTTCATATCTTGGCTAAAGGAACTCTTTAAAATAAGTTTAATTGTGTTTATAGTAATAATTGTAGTGTTAATAGCAATTCCCTGTATACTTCAATGTGTAAAAAAGCTTATATCTTAGTAGTTCATCAAAACGGGGGAGATGTTGGAGAAGGAGCAGAAAGCTCTCCTACATATTATTACTCAGCAAAAGAAAGAATAGAATTAAAAACTGAGTTTGAGCTAGAGAAAAAATAAGCATACCAGCTGATTGAAATACAAACTGGAAAAACCAGCTTTGCAAAGATCTAAACCTGGAGCTGCTATGGTAATCTGAGAACTCTCATAGGCTATACACAAATGACGTAGAACTTGTATCTCCTCCTAAATTGGTTAGTAGAAATTAGCATATTCATCAGGAAACCTGTTAACTAAGCGAACAAAGCAAATTTTGCTCAGACTGCATTTTTCACTCCCTGCTTGCAACTTCCCTCTCCCCTCTTACCATGTGGGATCACCACGGAGCTGCGAGAAGCCGCCACGTGGTCGGTCCCACTTCCCTACCTCATCTACTCAAGAAATAAACCCACATGCTTTGAAAATGGATGCAGAGAGTCTGGCTACATCATTGCAGAAGGAAACCAGGACAATATTACTCTAATACATCTACTTTGGGGAAAGTAACCCTCTTTTCTCTAAAGATGACAATTGCACTATGGAGCCAACAAAACTGAACTCACCACTCTCATACTCACAGCATACATGCTTTTACTTCTGCCTGCAGAGATACAGCTGAGTTCTGGAACACTGCCAAGATAATCACTGCCTCTTCATCGGCTCCTGGGCTTGCAAGTGCACAAGGCCTCAGGAGCCTGAACAAACCTGGCTGTTGGTTGGCCAAGTTTAGTAATGCTACCAGCATAGCGATAGCTGACTCGTTAATTGATGTAGACAGCATTAGACATGCTATATTCCAAAATCAAGCAGCAATTGATTTTTTGCTTTTACTGCATGGGCATGGGTGCAAAGAATTTGACAGGTTATGTTGTATGAACTTAAGTGACCATTCCCGCTCTTCCATCCCTCCACTGCCCTGCACTGACTTGCTCGGCCATCCCCACCTTGACTTCCCCACCCATTTGTCCAGGCCCAGCCTTGCCTTCCCTTCTCCTTCTGGGACTCTCATTGCCTTGCCTACCTCCCCCTTGCCTTGCCTTGCCCTGTAAACACAGCAGTTGCCTTCTGTTGCCCTCAAAGCCCTCACTTGCCTTGCAGGACCTTGCTCACCCCTCCCCCACCTGGAATTCAAGACCCTTCTTTTCGTGACAATTCTTCAACTTGCCTTGCCCTGCCTGCTTCCCTCAGGAAGCCTTCAAGGCCTTCACATACCCGCAGTGTTTCAGGAGCATGGAAGAGGAAGCCCATAGGAGGTCACGTGAAGCCAGACCTGTCTGTCCCAGCAGCTTTTGCCTGGCATCAATTCTTGCATGTATGGAATTTTGGACAGGCAATCCACATTTGTCTTCTGGGCTCCGGAACCAAAATGACAGTTCTTCTGCATTGGAAGGAAAGCAGGTAGCCCCAGTGTTTTAGGTGCAGATTAGAGATGGTGCAGGTGAGAGCAAGGCCAGTCAAATCAATCTTTCCTGGCCACTTCCGCCTGCCAGCAATCTATGAACCTCACCTGTCTTGCCTTGCTAAACCACCATTGCTGTGCATTCCCTTTCATGCCCATTCCCTACCCTAGACCTGCTTACTGCTTGTGTCTGCGACTGAATTCATGTCAAAGGCCCTGCCATATTTGGTCCTGTGCTTGTTGTGCATGTCCACGAGATAATGAAGAAAAGAGAATGAAGAAAACTTTCTTGCTTGACTCCACTTCCTCCTTCCGGTTTTCCTAGCACCTTCAGTTTCAACTCTGTGATTAAAACTTCCGGTCTCCCTAGCACACTCCGATTCAACTCTATGATACAAAACTTCCGGTCTTCCTAGCACCTTCAGTTTTAACTCTGTGGTTAAAACTTCCGGTCTCCCTAGCACATCCAATTTTTAACTCTGTCATACCAACTTCCGGCCTTCCTAGCACATCCGGTTTTTGTAACCAACTCTACTTTTGCTTGTATTGTAGCCTAAAAGACAGGCTACCTGAAACAGAGGCCAAGACAAATTAGGAGTATAAAAAGCAGACAATTTATTTAAGGCCTGCAGAGGCCTTAAAGGTAGATTCAGGCAAACAAAGTCCCCTGTCGGGGACGACACCCAAAATGGACCCCGAGTCACGAGCTCTTCACCTTTTATAAGTTCTGTTTCATTAGCATATTGGCCCTTAATTCTCCAATCGTACCCTCAGGTGATGATGTTAACCACCCCAGGCCTGCTCCCCCCATCTCACAGTTGTTTACATATTTTCAAGCCCTAAGGCAATGAATATGTCCTTGAATCTGTACTCAGAGAGTCTTGTTTTGGCTAAAGGTGCTGGGAACAGGGGATTTTAGCACTTTGTAAGAAGCACAGAACTACAGCAAGTTACAGCTACATGAAGAGTAAAAAACTAGAAATACCTGAAGGCATCAGTATAGCTCATTGTATTATTGCTTGAATTGCCATTGTTTGTTAGACAGCCTTGTCATTGTTTGCTAGCAGCCAATCTTAATGTGCCACAGTAATTATGAAAAGGTATAAGAGCAGCAGCAGCAGAGAATAATTAAGAGCTTCTTCTGGCTAATTCTAAACAAAACTCAGCTCCCACTTTTCACCACAGTTAAATAAAACTAGTGTTCTGGAAATGATCTTTCCTCTCCTTTGCGGTGGATGCCAGTCCCTATTGTCCCTACTGACTATATTTCACTTATCATTGTGGGATGGTTTTGGCACCTATGGAATGAATGCCTTTGGATAAAATGAAAATCCTGCAAATCAAAAGCCTCTTTGCATAAGGGGAAGATGAAGAAAGCAGAGAAGTTTTCAGATGTATCTTAGCTTGCTTTTTACATTAATTTTACCTTTGCTTCTGATGCCAAAGTGATTTTTGCCTTTTTACTTTTCTGTATTTGTGACCTTGCCAGTAGTTTTTCCCCAGCCAGAAAGACCAAACTCATTGCAGAGCTCCAAGCCCTGGAGGGCACAAGGCCCCTCTCCTGTCTTGCTTCTTCCTGGGAACCAAGCCTGACAACAAGATCTTCAAGACACATTTTAGTCAACAAGTCCAACTAGTACCAAGGGTGGGGGGGCTCCAGAGAAGGGGCTTGACCTGGGGGGAATTGCATCCCCACTTGTCCTCTGAATTGGTGCTTTTGATCAATGATGCTAATTTCCTAAAACCTAGAAGACTGTATTCAGCCGGGGGGAGGGGTGGGCGTTTGTGGATATTCTTCCTGGAACTGTCCCTGGAGCTCCAGTAAAGATCCACTTTTATCTTATCTCCTATACTGAAAGGATCTTGAGTTTCATTTCTAGGCTGAAAAAGGCAGCATTTCAGATGAGTTATTCTCCAGCTGCACTGTTACAAACACTGGAAAAATGAAAGACCATTCACTTTAAGCACTCAAAACACAGCTCCTTCTACCCATATTCTCCCTACTGGAACTATAGGATCAGTCTTCTCTGTGGGTTTTGCCCTCCCTATCCATTCAAAGTCCCACATAGTCTTGCTTGTCAGGTGCCAAGCTATGGTATCCACCCCCCCCCCCCACCACGCCCCAGAAACCCGGTCTTATCGCCACTTGAGGTGATAGGAGCAGAAGCAAACAAGGTGGTTACTATGACTGTTCCAGGGGAATGGCACTGGTGCCAAGTACCCACTCCGCACTTACGTCGGCAGGAGTAATGGGTGGGAGCAGGAAGAGGGGGGAGGTAACTGCTCTTCTGTTTGTGATTTAACAGGATACCTGCAACCCATACACCCCCTGGAGCAAAACATCTGGGTGACCCTGGCTAAGGCAACTGGACAAGATCCCTTATGCCTTAGCACTGCTGCGCCTCAGAAGCCATTCACAAAGTGTCTGATCGGCATCCTTCTCACCACCCCTGAACTGCCACAGTTATGGAACAGCACCCCTGCCTCCTCAGCCTGCCCGGATACATTGTCTCCCCGTGGGAAATTCCCTGCTTTACCCCCACAGGAACTGCAGATTTTAGGCACCTTGAATGCACATAGCTGTACCACCTTCACATTTCTCAGCACAAGGAATAGCCCTATGGCTTGGTGGGTCAATGCCACAACACCATGCTACCCAAGTGTTTCACACCGGTGTAATTCAATCACAAACTAAAACTAACCTTGAGTTTTAGTATACATATGCAACTCCCGCAGGGCATTTTCTTAATCTGTGCGGACTGAGCATGGACCAGAGTGCCAATGGCAATTAAAGGTGGTCCATCTATGTTGGAGAAGGAGCAGAAAGCTCTCCTACATATTATTACTCAGCAAAAGAAAGAATAGAATTAAAAACTGAGTTTGAGCTAGAGAAAAAATAAGCATACCAGCTGATTGAAATACAAACTGGAAAAACCAGCTTTGCAAAGATCTAAACCTGGAGCTGCTATGGTAATCTGAGAACTCTCATAGGCTATACACAAATGACGTAGAACTTGTATCTCCTCCTAAATTGGTTAGTAGAAATTAGCATATTCATCAGGAAACCTGTTAACTAAGCGAACAAAGCAAATTTTGCTAAGACTGCATTTTTCACTCCCTGCTTGCAACTTCCCTCTCCCCTCTTACCATGTGGGATCACCACGGAGCTGCGAGAAGCCGCCACGTGGTCGGTCCCACTTCCCTACCTCATCTACTCAAGAAATAAACCCACATGCTTTGAAAATGGATGCAGAGAGTCTGGCTCCCCTGTCCCTTCCCCTTCCCTCCCCCCCTCCCCCCCCCGCAGTCCGCCCCTGCCGCCTCCGAGCGCGCCTCTTTCCCTCCCCCCCTCCCCCCCCCTGCAGTCCGCCCCTGCCGCCTCCGAGCGCGCCTCTTTCCCCCCCTCCCCCCCCCCCCCCCCCCCGCGTGTCCTGCTGCCCGTTCCGGCGGCACGGACACTCCCTTCGCCGCCTCCCCGTGCTGGAGCCGGCGCGGTCCACGGCTCCACCATGGCGCGGGCGAGCGACCCAACCCCCGTCCCGGGGCAGCGCAGAAACACTCCCCTTCCGCCTGCGGCAGCCCCTCCCTCCTCCTCCACGAGTCCCTGTTTTCTCGTTCGCATTCCCGCACAAGCCACCGTGCCCGTCCCGACCTCCCCTGCCGCCTCCGGCGGCATTCGCCGCTTGACACCACCCATCCCTCCCCCACGGCTCCACGACAACGAAGCACCACCGCCGCCGCCTATCCCGACACAGACGAGCCATCCCGTCTCTGCAACGATCCACCCCGTGTTCAGCACACCACGACCGTATCCCAAAACACCGTCGAAAATCCGGTTCCGTCCAGCACCCCTATCTTCGCCGACAACTTTTCCATGCACCCCACCAAACTTTTTCCAACTTCCTCGCCGCCATCCAAACAGCACCGACCTCCCACCGCTGCTATCTACAAAGCCATTCACGCCCCGAGCACCACCTGACGCTTCTTTCTCCTCACCGACCCACCTACAACAAAAGACAACACCGTCTAACATAACAAATACTTTAACACAGACAATTTCCAACAATTCAAACCTAATAATATTCCTCTGTATCCTTTACAAATATCACCTATATCCTTAAATAATTCCACTTCTCCCCGACCATTCAATATTTCTTACTCCCCCACAAATCAAAAAATAATACAAAAAATATATACCAAATTTTACAAACCCTTTTATATCAACAGAGAGGGGGAGAATCCCAGGTTACACCTCAAAGAAAGCGACATAAAGCTTTGCATGTCTGTAATTTTCAAAAAAGCTTTCCAGAGGGACCTGACCCCTTCATATACTAATATTTCCTAACCACCTAAAAAGCAAAATTGAAATACAACCCCCCAAATTTGATTAAAAATTTAAAATCAAAACAAATACAAAAACCATACAGGTCTTGTAACTTGGGAGAAGGCATTTTCTTTTGTTTTCACAGGTACAAAGCTCGAAGAAATTCCAGCAAAAGTATGTGAAATCCTGTCACATCAGCAAGCAGTCGCAGAAAAAAGAAAAAAAAAAAAAAAAAGAAAAAAGAAAAAAAAAAAACAAAAACACGAGAAGCAAAAACCCACAGCTGAGCTAGCAAAACCAACAAGAAAAAGTAATCTGTCAAAAAAGACAGCCCAAAAACAAAATGAACTTTATAATTTACATGAATATATGTTATGATTTTTTTTCTTTGTATTAATTGTTATAATAAAGTTTTACTTGTAATTCAAATCAATGACAAAAAAGCCTGAATTACTTTAGCCAAGTTTACAAACTCTAATACAACACAAAGCCCTAACAAACCCCTTACAACTTGTTTAATTAAAACATTAATTCTCTTCCATTACCATATAAACATAACTGTAAAATTTTTTTTAAAAAATTGTATTATATAATATTATCTAATTATACTGTATCCATTCATAAACAACTACAAAACTTAAGAAATTTAGCCAACCAAATTACAGTAAATGACCCATCTTAGCTAAACAATTTGTTTCATGACTAGAACTTCATATCTTGGCTAAAGGAACTCTTTAAAATAAGTTTAATTGTGTTTATAGTAATAATTGTAGTGTTAATAGCAATTCCCTGTATACTTCAATGTGTAAAAAAGCTTATATCTTAGTAGTTCATCAAAACGGGGGAGATGTTGGAGAAGGAGCAGAAAGCTCTCCTACATATTATTACTCAGCAAAAGAAAGAATAGAATTAAAAACTGAGTTTGAGCTAGAGAAAAAATAAGCATACCAGCTGATTGAAATACAAACTGGAAAAACCAGCTTTGCAAAGATCTAAACCTGGAGCTGCTATGGTAATCTGAGAACTCTCATAGGCTATACATAAATGACGTAGAACTTGTATCTCCTCCTAAATTGGTTAGTAGAAATTAGCATATTCATCAGGAAACCTGTTAACTAAGCGAACAAAGCAAATTTTGCTCAGACTGCATTTTTCACTCCCTGCTTGCAACTTCCCTCTCCCCTCTTACCATGTGGGATCACCACGGAGCTGCGAGAAGCCGCCACGTGGTCGGTCCCACTTCCCTACCTCATCTACTCAAGAAATAAACCCACATGCTTTGAAAATGGATGCAGAGAGTCTGGCTACATCATTGCAGAAGGAAACCAGGACAATATTACTCTAATACATCTACTTTGGGGAAAGTAACCCTCTTTTCTCTAAAGATGACAATTGCACTATGGAGCCAACAAAACTGAACTCACCACTCTCATACTCACAGCATACATGCTTTTACTTCTGCCTGCAGAGATACAGCTGAGTTCTGGAACACTGCCAAGATAATCACTGCCTCTTCATCGGCTCCTGGGCTTGCAAGTGCACAAGGCCTCAGGAGCCTGAACAAACCTGGCTGTTGGTTGGCCAAGTTTAGTAATGCTACCAGCATAGCGATAGCTGACTCGTTAATTGATGTAGACAGCATTAGACATGCTATATTCCAAAATCAAGCAGCAATTGATTTTTTGCTTTTACTGCATGGGCATGGGTGCAAAGAATTTGACAGGTTATGTTGTATGAACTTAAGTGACCATTCCCGCTCTTCCATCCCTCCACTGCCCTGCACTGACTTGCTCGGCCATCCCCACCTTGACTTCCCCACCCATTTGTCCAGGCCCAGCCTTGCCTTCCCTTCTCCTTCTGGGACTCTCATTGCCTTGCCTACCTCCCCCTTGCCTTGCCTTGCCCTGTAAACACAGCAGTTGCCTTCTGTTGCCCTCAAAGCCCTCACTTGCCTTGCAGGACCTTGCTCACCCCTCCCCCACCTGGAATTCAAGACCCTTCTTTTCGTGACAATTCTTCAACTTGCCTTGCCCTGCCTGCTTCCCTCAGGAAGCCTTCAAGGCCTTCACATACCCGCAGTGTTTCAGGAGCATGGAAGAGGAAGCCCATAGGAGGTCACGTGAAGCCAGACCTGTCTGTCCCAGCAGCTTTTGCCTGGCATCAATTCTTGCATGTATGGAATTTTGGACAGGCAATCCACATTTGTCTTCTGGGCTCCGGAACCAAAATGACAGTTCTTCTGCATTGGAAGGAAAGCAGGTAGCCCCAGTGTTTTAGGTGCAGATTAGAGATGGTGCAGGTGAGAGCAAGGCCAGTCAAATCAATCTTTCCTGGCCACTTCCGCCTGCCAGCAATCTATGAACCTCACCTGTCTTGCCTTGCTAAACCACCATTGCTGTGCATTCCCTTTCATGCCCATTCCCTACCCTAGACCTGCTTACTGCTTGTGTCTGCGACTGAATTCATGTCAAAGGCCCTGCCATATTTGGTCCTGTGCTTGTTGTGCATGTCCACGAGATAATGAAGAAAAGAGAATGAAGAAAACTTTCTTGCTTGACTCCACTTCCTCCTTCCGGTTTTCCTAGCACCTTCAGTTTCAACTCTGTGATTAAAACTTCCGGTCTCCCTAGCACACTCCGATTCAACTCTATGATACAAAACTTCCGGTCTTCCTAGCACCTTCAGTTTTAACTCTGTGGTTAAAACTTCCGGTCTCCCTAGCACATCCAGTTTTTAACTCTGTCATACCAACTTCCGGCCTTCCTAGCACATCCGGTTTTTGTAACCAACTCTACTTTTGCTTGTATTGTAGCCTAAAAGACAGGCTACCTGAAACAGAGGCCAAGACAAATTAGGAGTATAAAAAGCAGACAATTTATTTAAGGCCTGCAGAGGCCTTAAAGGTAGATTCAGGCAAACAAAGTCCCCTGTCGGGGACGACACCCAAAATGGACCCCGAGTCACGAGCTCTTCACCTTTTATAAGTTCTGTTTCATTAGCATATTGGCCCTTAATTCTCCAATCGTACCCTCAGGTGATGATGTTAACCACCCCAGGCCTGCTCCCCCCATCTCACAGTTGTTTACATATTTTCAAGCCCTAAGGCAATGAATATGTCCTTGAATCTGTACTCAGAGAGTCTTGTTTTGGCTAAAGGTGCTGGGAACAGGGGATTTTAGCACTTTGTAAGAAGCACAGAACTACAGCAAGTTACAGCTACATGAAGAGTAAAAAACTAGAAATACCTGAAGGCATCAGTATAGCTCATTGTATTATTGCTTGAATTGCCATTGTTTGTTAGACAGCCTTGTCATTGTTTGCTAGCAGCCAATCTTAATGTGCCACAGTAATTATGAAAAGGTATAAGAGCAGCAGCAGCAGAGAATAATTAAGAGCTTCTTCTGGCTAATTCTAAACAAAACTCAGCTCCCACTTTTCACCACAGTTAAATAAAACTATTGTTCTGGAAATGATCTTTCCTCTCCTTTGCGGTGGATGCCAGTCCCTATTGTCCCTACTGACTATATTTCACTTATCATTGTGGGATGGTTTTGGCACCTATGGAATGAATGCCTTTGGATAAAATGAAAATCCTGCAAATCAAAAGCCTCTTTGCATAAGGGGAAGATGAAGAAAGCAGAGAAGTTTTCAGATGTATCTTAGCTTGCTTTTTACATTAATTTTACCTTTGCTTCTGATGCCAAAGTGATTTTTGCCTTTTTACTTTTCTGTATTTGTGACCTTGCCAGTAGTTTTTCCCCAGCCAGAAAGACCAAACTCATTGCAGAGCTCCAAGCCCTGGAGGGCACAAGGCCCCTCTCCTGTCTTGCTTCTTCCTGGGAACCAAGCCTGACAACAAGATCTTCAAGACACATTTTAGTCAACAAGTCCAACTAGTACCAAGGGTGGGGGGGCTCCAGAGAAGGGGCTTGACCTGGGGGGAATTGCATCCCCACTTGTCCTCTGAATTGGTGCTTTTGATCAATGATGCTAATTTCCTAAAACCTAGAAGACTGTATTCAGCCGGGGGGAGGGGTGGGCGTTTGTGGATATTCTTCCTGGAACTGTCCCTGGAGCTCCAGTAAAGATCCACTTTTATCTTATCTCCTATACTGAAAGGATCTTGAGTTTCATTTCTAGGCTGAAAAAGGCAGCATTTCAGATGAGTTATTCTCCAGCTGCACTGTTACAAACACTGGAAAAATGAAAGACCATTCACTTTAAGCACTCAAAACACAGCTCCTTCTACCCATATTCTCCCTACTGGAACTATAGGATCAGTCTTCTCTGTGGGTTTTGCCCTCCCTATCCATTCAAAGTCCCACATAGTCTTGCTTGTCAGGTGCCAAGCTATGGTATCCACCCCCCCCCCCCCACCACGCCCCAGAAACCCGGTCTTATCGCCACTTGAGGTGATAGGAGCAGAAGCAAACAAGGTGGTTACTATCACTGTTCCAGGGGAATGGCACTGGTGCCAAGTACCCACTCCGCACTTACGTCGGCAGGAGTAATGGGTGGGAGCAGGAAGAGGGGGGAGGTAACTGCTCTTCTGTTTGTGATTTAACAGGATACCTGCAACCCATACACCCCCTGGAGCAAAACATCTGGGTGACCCTGGCTAAGGCAACTGGACAAGATCCCTTATGCCTTAGCACTGCTGCGCCTCAGAAGCCATTCACAAAGTGTCTGATCGGCATCCTTCTCACCACCCCTGAACTGCCACAGTTATGGAACAGCACCCCTGCCTCCTCAGCCTGCCCGGATACATTGTCTCCCCGTGGGAAATTCCCTGCTTTACCCCCACAGGAACTGCAGATTTTAGGCACCTTGAATGCACATAGCTGTACCACCTTCACATTTCTCAGCACAAGGAATAGCCCTATGGCTTGGTGGGTCAATGCCACAACACCATGCTACCCAAGTGTTTCACACCGGTGTAATTCAATCACAAACTAAAACTAACCTTGAGTTTTAGTATACATATGCAACTCCCGCAGGGCATTTTCTTAATCTGTGCGGACTGAGCATGGACCAGAGTGCCAATGGCAATTAAAGGTGGTCCATCTACTTTGGGGAAAGTAACCCTCTTTTCTCTAAAGATGACAATTGCACTATGGAGCCAACAAAACTGAACTCACCACTCTCATACTCACAGCATACATGCTTTTACTTCTGCCTGCAGAGATACAGCTGAGTTCTGGAACACTGCCAAGATAATCACTGCCTCTTCATCGGCTCCTGGGCTTGCAAGTGCACAAGGCCTCAGGAGCCTGAACAAACCTGGCTGTTGGTTGGCCAAGTTTAGTAATGCTACCAGCATAGCGATAGCTGACTCGTTAATTGATGTAGACAGCATTAGACATGCTATATTCCAAAATCAAGCAGCAATTGATTTTTTGCTTTTACTGCGTGGGCATGGGTGCAAAGAATTTGACAGGTTATGTTGTATGAACTTAAGTGACCATTCCCGCTCTTCCATCCCTCCACTGCCCTGCACTGACTTGCTCGGCCATCCCCACCTTGACTTCCCCACCCATTTGTCCAGGCCCAGCCTTGCCTTCCCTTCTCCTTCTGGGACTCTCATTGCCTTGCCTACCTCCCCCTTGCCTTGCCTTGCCCTGTAAACACAGCAGTTGCCTTCTGTTGCCCTCAAAGCCCTCACTTGCCTTGCAGGACCTTGCTCACCCCTCCCCCACCTGGAATTCAAGACCCTTCTTTTCGTGACAATTCTTCAACTTGCCTTGCCCTGCCTGCTTCCCTCAGGAAGCCTTCAAGGCCTTCACATACCCGCAGTGTTTCAGGAGCATGGAAGAGGAAGCCCATAGGAGGTCACGTGAAGCCAGACCTGTCTGTCCCAGCAGCTTTTGCCTGGCATCAATTCTTGCATGTATGGAATTTTGGACAGGCAATCCACATTTGTCTTCTGGGCTCCGGAACCAAAATGACAGTTCTTCTGCATTGGAAGGAAAGCAGGTAGCCCCAGTGTTTTAGGTGCAGATTAGAGATGGTGCAGGTGAGAGCAAGGCCAGTCAAATCAATCTTTCCTGGCCACTTCCGCCTGCCAGCAATCTATGAACCTCACCTGTCTTGCCTTGCTAAACCACCATTGCTGTGCATTCCCTTTCATGCCCATTCCCTACCCTAGACCTGCTTACTGCTTGTGTCTGCGACTGAATTCATGTCAAAGGCCCTGCCATATTTGGTCCTGTGCTTGTTGTGCATGTCCACGAGATAATGAAGAAAAGAGAATGAAGAAAACTTTCTTGCTTGACTCCACTTCCTCCTTCCGGTTTTCCTAGCACCTTCAGTTTCAACTCTGTGATTAAAACTTCCGGTCTCCCTAGCACACTCCGATTCAACTCTATGATACAAAACTTCCGGTCTTCCTAGCACCTGCAGTTTTAACTCTGTGGTTAAAACTTCCGGTCTCCCTAGCACATCCAATTTTTAACTCTGTCATACCAACTTCCGGCCTTCCTAGCACATCCGGTTTTTGTAACCAACTCTACTTTTGCTTGTATTGTAGCCTAAAAGACAGGCTACCTGAAACAGAGGCCAAGACAAATTAGGAGTATAAAAAGCAGACAATTTATTTAAGGCCTGCAGAGGCCTTAAAGGTAGATTCAGGCAAACAAAGTCCCCTGTCGGGGACGACACCCAAAATGGACCCCGAGTCACGAGCTCTTCACCTTTTATAAGTTCTGTTTCATTAACATATTGGCCCTTAATTCTCCAATCGTACCCTCAGGTGATGATGTTAACCACCCCAGGCCTGCTCCCCCCATCTCACAGTTGTTTACATATTTTCAAGCCCTAAGGCAATGAATATGTCCTTGAATCTGTACTCAGAGAGTCTTGTTTTGGCTAAAGGTGCTGGGAACAGGGGATTTTAGCACTTTGTAAGAAGCACAGAACTACAGCAAGTTACAGCTACATGAAGAGTAAAAAACTAGAAATACCTGAAGGCATCAGTATAGCTCATTGTATTATTGCTTGAATTGCCATTGTTTGTTAGACAGCCTTGTCATTGTTTGCTAGCAGCCAATCTTAATGTGCCACAGTAATTATGAAAAGGTATAAGAGCAGCAGCAGCAGAGAATAATTAAGAGCTTCTTCTGGCTAATTCTAAACAAAACTCAGCTCCCACTTTTCACCACAGTTAAATAAAACTATTGTTCTGGAAATGATCTTTCCTCTCCTTTGCGGTGGATGCCAGTCCCTATTGTCCCTACTGACTATATTTCACTTATCATTGTGGGATGGTTTTGGCACCTATGGAATGAATGCCTTTGGATAAAATGAAAATCCTGCAAATCAAAAGCCTCTTTGCATAAGGGGAAGATGAAGAAAGCAGAGAAGTTTTCAGATGTATCTTAGCTTGCTTTTTACATTAATTTTACCTTTGCTTCTGATGCCAAAGTGATTTTTGCCTTTTTACTTTTCTGTATTTGTGACCTTGCCAGTAGTTTTTCCCCAGCCAGAAAGACCAAACTCATTGCAGAGCTCCAAGCCCTGGAGGGCACAAGGCCCCTCTCCTGTCTTGCTTCTTCCTGGGAACCAAGCCTGACAACAAGATCTTCAAGACACATTTTAGTCAACAAGTCCAACTAGTACCAAGGGTGGGGGGGCTCCAGAGAAGGGGCTTGACCTGGGGGGAATTGCATCCCCACTTGTCCTCTGAATTGGTGCTTTTGATCAATGATGCTAATTTCCTAAAACCTAGAAGACTGTATTCAGCCGGGGGGAGGGGTGGGCGTTTGTGGATATTCTTCCTGGAACTGTCCCTGGAGCTCCAGTAAAGATCCACTTTTATCTAATCTCCTATACTGAAAGGATCTTGAGTTTCATTTCTAGGCTGAAAAAGGCAGCATTTCAGATGAGTTATTCTCCAGCTGCACTGTTACAAACACTGGAAAAATGAAAGACCGTTCACTTTAAGCACTCAAAACACAGCTCCTTCTACCCATATTCTCCCTACTGGAACTATAGGATCAGTCTTCTCTGTGGGTTTTGCCCTCCCTATCCATTCAAAGTCCCACATAGTCTTGCTTGTCAGGTGCCAAGCTATGGTATCCACCCCCCCCCCCACCACGCCCCAGAAACCCGGTCTTATCGCCACTTGAGGTGATAGGAGCAGAAGCAAACAAGGTGGTTACTATGACTGTTCCAGGGGAATGGCACTGGTGCCAAGTACCCACTCCGCACTTACGTCGGCAGGAGTAATGGGTGGGAGCAGGAAGAGGGGGGAGGTAACTGCTCTTCTGTTTGTGATTTAACAGGATACCTGCAACCCATACACCCCCTGGAGCAAAACATCTGGGTGACCCTGGCTAAGGCAACTGGACAAGATCCCTTATGCCTTAGCACTGCTGCGCCTCAGAAGCCATTCACAAAGTGTCTGATCGGCATCCTTCTCACCACCCCTGAACTGCCACAGTTATGGAACAGCACCCCTGCCTCCTCAGCCTGCCCGGATACATTGTCTCCCCGTGGGAAATTCCCTGCTTTACCCCCACAGGAACTGCAGATTTTAGGCACCTTGAATGCACATAGCTGTACCACCTTCACATTTCTCAGCACAAGGAATAGCCCTATGGCTTGGTGGGTCAATGCCACAACACCATGCTACCCAAGTGTTTCACACCGGTGTAATTCAATCACAAACTAAAACTAACCTTGAGTTTTAGTATGCATATGCAACTCCCGCAGGGCATTTTCTTCATCTGTGCGGACTGAGCATGGACCAGAGTGCCAATGGCAATTAAAGGTGGTCCATCTACTTTGGGGGAAGTAACCCTCTTTTCTCTAAAGATGACAATTGCACTATGGAGCCAACAAAACTGAACTCACCACTCTCATACTCACAGCATACATGCTTTTACTTCTGCCTGCAGAGATACAGCTGAGTTCTGGAACACTGCCAAGATAATCACTGCCTCTTCATCGGCTCCTGGGCTTGCAAGTGCACAAGGCCTCAGGAGCCTGAACAAACCTGGCTGTTGGTTGGCCAAGTTTAGTAATGCTACCAGCATAGCGATAGCTGACTCGTTAATTGATGTAGACAGCATTAGACATGCTATATTCCAAAATCAAGCAGCAATTGATTTTTTGCTTTTACTGCGTGGGCATGGGTGCAAAGAATTTGACAGGTTATGTTGTATGAACTTAAGTGACCATTCCCGCTCTTCCATCCCTCCACTGCCCTGCACTGATTTGCTCAGCCATCCCCACCTTGACTTCCCCACCCATTTGTCCAGGCCCAGCCTTGCCTTCCCTTCCCTTCCCTTCTTTTTCTAGAACTCTCATTGTCTTGCTTATCTCTCCCTTGCCTTGCCTTGCCCTGTAAATGCAGCAGTTGCCTTCTGTTGCCCTCAAAGCCTTCACTTGCCTTGCAGGACCTTGCTCACCCCTCCCCCACCTGGAATTCAAGACCCCTCTTTTCGTGGCATTTCTTCAACTTGCCTTGCCCTGCCTGCTTCCCTCAGGAAGCCTTCAAGGCCTTCACATACCCGCAGCGTTTCAGGAGCATGGAAGAGGAAGCCCATAGGAGCCAAACCCGTCTGTCCCAGCAGCTTTTTTCTGGCATCAATTCTTGCATGTACAGGATTTTGGACTGGCAATCCACATTTGTCTTCTGAGCTCTGGGACCAAGATGACAGTTCTTCTGCATTGGAAGGAAAGCAGGTAGCCCCAGTGTTTTAGGTGCAGATTAGAGCTGGCACAGGTGAGAGCAAGACCAGTCAAGTCAGTGTTTCCTGGCCGCTTTTGTCTACCAGCAGCTGCCTTGCCTTGGCAACCCAAGAGTTTCCTCTTCTTGCCCTGCTAAACCTCCATGGCTTTGAGTTCTCTTCTGTGCCCATGCCCCACCTGGCTACAGCTTTCCTCCACGGCCTTGCTTTGCCTACTCCTTCCTGTTTCTGCCTGGCCTACCCATCACTGGGCTTACCTTCTTATGCCTAGCCTTGCCTCTAACTTCTGGACCTTCTCTTGCCTACCACTCCATTTGCTTTCCCCTCACTGCTCTGGCCTTGTCTACCTCCCCCTTGACTTGCCTCCAATTGCCTACACTTGCCTTGTGTTGCCTTGCCTGCATGGAAGGCAAGGTAAAGAGTGGTAGGCAAGGCAAAGCAAAGCAAGGACGATGTAGGCAGGGCAAGGGAAGGCAGATGCAAGAAAGGCAAGCAAAGCAAGAGGAGGCTAGGAAAAACTGGGCAAGGTAGAGAAGGCAAGTCCCAGCCAAAAGACTCGGAGTGCCTTTCCTTGAGAAGCAAAGGCCATAGTGCCAGTGTCAGTGGAGCAGAAGGAAAGGTACCATGGGGAGGTACAGTCCAGCAAGACATTTCTCTCCTGGCCCCTTCTGGGTAGGAGTAATTGTTGGACGTATGCAATACTGGAGGTGCTATGCAACTTTGGCTTGGTAAGCTCCTGAAGGAGAATGGCAAGGCTTTTTCATGGGAAGGAAAGCACGCAACCCCAGCGCTGGAGGCGCAGAGAA
>JAXCHO010000572.1:0-38321 GCA_036630365.1 Acanthiza pusilla | reverse complement strand
TCCCCCTTTTTAACCCAAATTTTCCCTTTTTCGCAGTTTATTGCCCCAATAAATGCGGTAAGTGGGGGCGGGGGGTGATTTTGGGGGATTTTGAGTGATTTCGGGGTGATTTTGGGGTGATTTCGGGGTGATTTTGGGGTGATTTTGGGGTGATTTTGGGGTGATTTTTTGTGATTTTGAGTGATTTCGGGGTAATTTTGGGGTGATTTTGGGTGATTTTGGAGTGGATTTTGGGTTTTTTTTTTTTTCATTTTTGGGAATTTTGAGGTATTTTGGGTGATTTTGGGAATTTCGGGGGTCCTGACCCCCCGGTGACGCCCCCTCCCCAGGCAGGATGGAGGTGCTGTGGATCGAATGCATTTTCTGCAACCTCACTCACTTCGCCTGCAACAGGGGCGTGGACTGCGGCGGTGAGGGGCTGGGGGTCCTGGGGGGCTTTGGGGGGGTCCTGGGGTGGGTTTGGGGGTCCCTGGGGGACTTTGGGGAGTCCTCCGGGGTCTTCATGGGGATCTGGGGGGGTTTGGGGCGGTTCCGAGTGGGATTGAGGGTGCTCAGAAGGGTTTTGGGGGGTCCTGGGGGGATTTGGGGAGTCCTGGGGGGGATTTGGGGGGTCCTGGGGGGGATTTGGGGAGTCCTGGGGGGAATTTGGGGAGCTTTGGGGGGATTTGGGGGGTCCTGGGGGGGATTTGGGGGGTCCTGGGGGGAAGTTGGGGGGTCCTGGGGGGAATTTGGGGGGTCCTGGGGAGCTTTGGGGGGTCCTGGGGGGGATTTGGGGAGTCCTGGGGGGGATTTGGGGGGTCCTGGGGGGAATTTGGGGGGTCCTGGGGAGCTTTGGGGGGTCCTGGGGGGGATTTAGGGAGTCCTGGGGGGAATTTGGGGGGTCCTGGGGGGAATTTGGGGAGTCCTGGGGGAATTTGGGGGGTCCTGGGGGGAATTTGGGGAGTCCTGGGGGGAATTTGGGGAGTCCTGGGGGGGATTTGGGGGGTCCTGGGGTGAATTTCGGGGGTCCTGGGGGAATTTGGGGGCATCCCGAGTGGGTTCGGGGCGGTTCTGGGTGGGTCTGGGGGCTCTCGGAAGGGTTTTGGGGAGTCCTGGGGGAATTTGGGGAGTCCCGGGGGGCCTTGGGGGGTCCTGGGGGGGTTTGGGGGTCCCAGGGGGATTTTTGGGGAGCTTTGGGGGGTCCCAGGGTAAATTTTGGGAGGTTCTGGAAGGATTTTTAGGGATCCGGGGGGATTTTTGGGGGGGTTTGGGGGTCCCGAGGGGTTTTTTGGGAGATTTGGGGAGTCCTGGGGGTCTTTGGGGGGTCCCAAGGTAAAATCTGGGGATTTTTGGGGGGTCCCGGGGTAAATTTTGGGGATTTTTGGGGGTCCCGGGGGGATTTTTGGGATCTATTCCACCACGGGCAGAGACCCCGGGGGGGGCAATTTTGGAGCTCCCGAATTGGGGGAGGGGTCCCGGGGGTGGGGGCGGCTCGGGGGCAATTTGGGGAGGGGTCTCACCCCTTTCCCCCCGCAGAGCGGCAGCTGTGGGTGGAGGAGGGGCAGGACCTGGTGCTGGACTGTGCCCTGCCCTGGCACGGGGGGTCCCACGGGGCCAAGACCTACAGCTTCTTCCGCGTGAGACCCCTCCCCAAATTCCCCGGGACCCCAAAAAGAACCGCCCGAGACCCCTCCCCAAATTCCCCCAAATTCCCAGGACCCCAAAAACCCCAAAAAGAACCGCCCGAGACCCCTCCCCCAAATTCCCCGGGACCCCGAAAAACCCAAAGAGAACCGCCCGAGACCCCTCCCCAAATTCCCCAAATTCCCCAGGATCCCCGAAATCTCCCCCGGACTGCCCCAGCATCCAAAAACCCCAAAAAAAACTCCCCCGAGACCCCTCCCCAAATTCCCCTCGACCCCCCATTCCCACCCCGGACCCCAAAAACTCCAAAAAGAACCTCCCGAGACCCCTCCCCAAATCTTCCAGGGCCTGCCGCCGCCCGAGGCGGCTCCGAAGCCCCCCGAGACCCCTCCCCAAATTCCCCACGACCCCCCAAAACCCCCCAAAATCCCCCAAAAACCCCAGAAAGAACCCCCCGAGACCCTTCCCCAAATTCCCCGCCACCCCCGCGATCCCCCCTGGACCCCCAAACCCCCCCAAAAACCCCAGAAAGAACCCCCGAGACCCCTCCCCAAATTCCCCGCGACCCCCGCGATCCCCCCTGGACCCCAAAAAGCCCCCAAAAAAACCCCAAAAAACCCCAGAAAGAACCCCCCAAGACCCCTCCCCAAATCTTGCAGGACCTGCCGCCGCCCGAGGCGGGTCCGGAGCCCCCCGCGCCCCCTCCCCAGCGGCGGGCGGGGGTCCCGGCGCGCCCCCCGCCCGCGGAGCTGCTGCTGCGGAGCAGCCCCCAGCCCGTGCTGCTGTGGCGGGGGGCGGCGGCGGCCGCGGGGGGGCGCTACCGCTGCGAGATGCGCGACCACCGCGGGCAGCTGAGCTCGGAGCTGCGCTTCAACGTGACCGGTGCGACCCCCGCGACCCCCGGGACAGCCCCCGCGACCCCCGGGACAGCCCCGACATGGCCCCGGGACCCCCGGGACAGCCCGACATGGCCCCGCGACCCCCCGAGTGTGCCCGAAATGGGCCCGGGACCCCCCGAGTGTGCCCGAAATGGGCCCGGGACCCCCCGAGTGTGCCCGAAATGGCCCCGGGACAGCCCCGACATGGCCCCGCGACCCCCGGGACAGCCCCGACATGGCCCCGGGACCCCCGGGACAGCCCCGACATGGCCCCGCGACCCCCCGAGTGTGCCCGAAATGGGCCCGGGACAGCCCCGGACATGGCCCCGCGACCCCCCGAGTGTGCCCGAAATGGCCCCGGGACAGCCCCGACATGGCCCCGGGACCCCGGGACAGCCCCGACATGGCCCCGGGACAGCCCCCAAATATCCCCGAAATAGCCTGAAAATATCTCCAAATATCCCCGAAATATCCCAAAATATACACAAAATATCCCCGCGTGTGCCCCGAAATGGCCCCGGGACATCCCCCAAATATCCTGAAATATCGACAAAAGATCCCCAAAATATCCCCCAAAATACCCCCGGGACCCCTCCCCAAAATACCCCAGGACCCCCGAAATATCCCCGAAATACCCCCGTGACCCCTCCCCAAAATATCCCGAGAATACCCGGGAACCCCCGAAACATCCCCAAAAATACCCCGGGACCCCTCCCCAAAATACAGCCGGGACCCCCGAAATATCCCCAAAATCCCCCCCGGGACCCCTCCCCAAAATACAGCCGGGACCCCCGAAATATCCCCAAAATCCCCCCGGGGACCCCTCCCCAAATATCCCCAAAATATCCCCAAAAACTCCCCCAGGACCCCAAACGAAGCCCCCGCTGCCCCCCCCCAGCCCAGCCCCCTCCCCAAATTAACGCCGCCCCTCCCCCCGCAGTTCTGCCCCTCCCGAGGGTCCCCGGGGAGACCCCCGCCCCCCCCGCGCCCCTCCGCGGGCTGCCCCCCGCCGCCATCGCCGCCATCATCGTCACGACTATCGCGACAGTGCTGGTGGCCGCGGGCATCGCCTGGTGAGCCCGGGGGGGGAATTTGGGGAGGGGTCCCGGGGGGATTTTGGGGAGGGGTCCTGGGGGGACTTGGGGAGGTCCCGGGGGATTTTGGGGAGGGGTCCCGGGGGGGTTTTGGGGAGGGGTCCTGTGGATAATTGGGAGTGCGCTAAGCCACGCCCCCTTTTGGGGGCACACCCATTTTGGGCGTGGCCTGGTGATCTAAGCCACGCCCCCCGGCCCCGCCCAGGTTCTGCTTCCGGCGCGGGGTCCCCCAGGACCCCCAGGACCCCCAGGACGAGCAGGACCCCCAGGACCCTCCCCAAATAAAGGAGTCGTGACCTCTCCCCACCAGTCTGTGCCTCGGGTTATTTGGGGAGGGGTCCCGGGGGGGCTTGAGGGGATTTGGGGGGATTTGGGGGGGGTCCTGCCGCCCCAAAAATCCCCCCAGGACCCCCCCCCCCCAATGTCACACACAATGTCACCGTCACACCTTTATTTGGGGGAGGGGGACACACACAGAGACCCTCCCCCCCCAGTTGGGGACCCAAATTTTGGGGAGTCCCAGAGGGATCTGTGGGGGTCCCAGGGGGGATTTTGGGGAGGGGTCCCGGAGATTTTGGGGGGGCAGTTCCAGGGGGGATTTTGGGTATTCCAAATTCCAGGGAATTCCGGGTGGGTTTGGGGTAGATTTTGGGGAATTTTGGGAATTTTCGGGTAGATTTTGAGGGATTTTGGGGAATTTGGGGTGGATTTGGGGTAGATTTTGAGGGATTTTGGGTAATTTTGGGGTAGATTTTGAAGGATTTTGGGGAATTTGGGGTGGATTTTGAGGAGATTTTGGGTGGATTTGGGGTAGATTTTGGGATGGATTTTGGGGTAGATTTTTGGTGATTTTGGGTGGATTTGGGGTAGATTTTGACGGATTTTGGGTAATTTTGTGAATTTTGGGTGATCCTGGGTGGGTTTGGGGTGGTTCCAGGGTGGATTTTTGAGCGATTTCAGGGAATTTGGGGTAGATTTTGAGGGATTTCGGGTAATTTTGGGGTAGATTTTGGGGAATTTGGGGTAGATTTTGAGGGATTTCGGGTAATTTTCTGAATTTTGGGGACCCGGGGGGGTCTCAGGGCTCCGCGCCGCCCCCCTCGAGCTCCCAGAGGCGGCGCCGCACGCTGAGGAGGGGGCGCAGCAGCCCCCCCGCCCCCACCGCGACCCCCAGGCGCAGGCGGAAGCCGCGGGTGGGCAGCAGCAGGGGGGGGTGCTCCGAGAAGCTCTCGAAAATGTCACCTGCGGGGACAGCGGGGACGCTCAGCCACGCCCGGGGACAGCGGGGGGGGACACGGGGGGGTCACTCACCCGTGGTGGCATCGCCGCTCTCCTCGGGCGGGGGGCTCCAGGCGGGGGGGGCGGCGCGCCCCCTCCCCAGGCGGTAGTGGCGCAGCACGTGGTGCAGCTGCGCAGGTGACAGCGCCGGGAACTCGGAGCGCAGCCGCGACCACGTGGCCTTGGGGACAGCGGGGATGTGGCGGGGACACGGTGGGGACATTGGGGACACGGTGGGGACATTGGGGACACGGTGGGGACATGGCGGCACGCGGCTCGGCCAGCCCCGCCCGGCCCCGGGACCCCCGAGGTGTGTCCCACCGCCCGAGGTGTCCCCAGGTGTGTCCCCAGGTGTGTCCCATGCATGTCCCCACTGTCCCCAGGTGTCCCCAGGTGTGTCCCAGGTGTCCCAGGTGTCTCCCTGCTGTCCCCAGGTGTGTCCTCAGGTGTGTATCAGGTGTCCCAGGTGTGTCCCACCCCCTGAGGTGTCCCCAGGTGTGTCCCCAGGTGTCCCCAGGTGTGTCCTACCCCCCCAGGTGTGTCCCCGCTGTCCCCAGGTGTCCCCCCAGGTGTCCCCAGGTGTCCCCAGGTGTGTCCCAGGTGTCCCCAGGTGTGTCCCAGGTGTCCCCAGGTGTGTCCCAGGTGTGTCCCCAGGTCTCTCCAGGTGTCCCCAGGTGTCCCAGGTGTGTCCCAGGTGTGTCCCGGGTGTGTCCCAGGTGTGTCCCCAGGTGTCCCAGGTGTGTCCCAGGTGTGTCCCTGCTGTCCCCAGGTGTCCCAGGTGTCCCCGGGTGTGTCCCAGGTGTGTCCCAGGTGTCCCCAGCTGTCCCCAGGTGTGTCCCCGCTGTCCCCAGGTGTGTCCCCAGGTGTCCCCAGGTGTGTCCCCAGGTGTCCCAGGTGTGTCCCAGGTGTGTCCCCACTGTCCCCAGGTGTGTCCCACCCCCCCAGGTGTGTCCCCAGGTGTGTCCCCAGGTGTCCCAGGTGTGTCCCCGCTGTCCCCAGGTGTGTCCCCGCTGTCCCCAGCTGTCCCCAGGTGTCCCAGGTGTGTCCCACCTGCTCGAGGCAGCCGCGGGGCGTGCACAGGAGGTTGGCGGTGGCCGAGAGCTTGCGGAAGAAGTCCCCGGCGATGTCCCCGAGCCCCATGGCCCCCAGCCCGTCCAGCAGCAGGTCCAGGTTGGTGCGCAGCCGGACCCCCACCCACCACTGGAAGAAGGGCCCGGCGCTGCCTGGGGGGCGAGAACATTTGGGAATTATTTGGGGAATTTTTTGGGATTTTAAAAAAATTTTGGAGGGAGGAATTCTGAATTTTTAATTTTTTTTTTTGCTATTTTTTACTATTTTTCATAGGTTTTTTTTAAATTTTTCTTTTTTCGGGTGGGGATTTTTGGCGAAGTTTTTTTTTTTTTTAATTTTTAGATTTTGGGGGGATTTGGGTTAGGGAAAAAAAAATTCTAATTTTTTTTTTTTTTTTTTTTTTTTAGAATTTTGGACAGGGGGTATTTTTAATTTTTTTTTTTTTTCGCTATTTTTCTTGAGGTTTTTTTAAGATTTTTTCCCACCCACCACTGGAAGAAGGGGCCGGCGCTGCCTGGGGGGGGCGAGAAAATTTGGGAATTATTTCGGGAATTTTCAAAATCCCCTCAAATCCCCCCAAAATCACCCCAAATCCCCCCAAATTCCCCCAAAAATCTCCTAAATCCCCAAATCGCTCACCTTTCTCCATGAGGGTGTTGAAGAGCGAGGCGTTGGAGAAGAAGAAGAGGTAGCCGAAGGTTTGGGACACCAGGTCGGGGTGCAGGTGACAAATCTCCCCAAAATCACCCCAAAATCGCCCCAAAATCCCCCAAAACCACCCCAAAATCCCCCAAAATCACCCCAAAATCCCCCAAAATCAGCCCAAATCCCCCCAAAATCCCCCCCAAACCACCTGAATTCCCCCAAAATCACCCCAAACCCCCCCAAAACCCCCAAAATCACCCCCAAAATCACCCCAAATTCCCCCCAAAGCCCCTCTGGGACCCAAAAATCCTCCTGAAATCGCCCCAAACCACCTCAAAATCCACCCCAAATCACCCAAAATCCCCCCAAAATCACCCCCAAAATCCCCCCAAACCACCCAAAATCCCTCCCAACCTCTCCATAACTCCCCCAAACCCCTTCAAGACCCCAAAATTCCCCCCAAAACCCCCCCAAATCCCCCCTAAAACTTCTTTAAGACCCCCAACCCCCCCCCAAATTCCCCCCAAATTCCCCGAACCCCCCAAATTCCCCACCTTTCTCCATGAGGGTGTTGAAGAGCGAGGCGTTGGAGAAGAAGAAGAGGTAGCCGAAGGTTTGGGACACCAGGTCGGGGTGCAGGTGACAGTCCCGGGTGAGCTCCAGCACCGAGCGGAACACGGCCAGGGGGGGCCGCAGACCCTCGGGGACCCCCCCCAGGTCCGGCCCTGCCCGCGGCTCCCCCGAGCCCACGAAGGGATTGGTGTCCAGGAGAGCTGGGAGGGCTGAGTAGAGGGTCTGGGGGGAGGGGAGGGGGTCAGAGGGGGGTCTGGGGGGATTTGGGGGGGTTTGGGGGGGATTTGGGGGTCTTAAAGAGGTTTAGGGGGGGATTTGGGGTGGATTTGGGGGGGATTTGGGGGGCTTAGAGAGGTTTTGGGGGGGATTTGGGGAGGTTTGGGGGGGATTTGGGGAGGTTTGGGGGGATTTGGGGGGGATTTGGGGGGATTTGGGGAGATTTGGGGAGGTTTTGGGGGGATTTGGGGAGGTTTGGGGAGGTTTTGGGGGGGATTTGGGGAGGTTTTGGGGGGGATTTGGGGAGGTTTGGGGGGGATTTGGGGAGATTTGGGGGGGATTTGGGGAGATTTGGGGAGGTTTTGGGGGGATTTGAGGGGGTTTTGGGGGTCTCAGAGGGGTTTGGGGGTCTTAAAGAGGTTTTGGGGGGATTTGAGAGGATTTGGGGGGGGATTTGAGGGGGTTTGGGTGGATTTGGGGAGGTTTGGGGGGGATTTGGGGCTCCCCAGGTGAGTTTGGGCTCCCCAGGTGAGTTTTGGGGATCCCCAGGTGAGTTTTGGGCTCCCCAGGTGAGTTTTGGGCTCCCCAGGTGAGTTTTGGGGTCCCCAGGTGAGTTTGGGGCTCCCCAGGTGAGTTTTGGGGATCCCCAGGTGAGTTTGGGGTCCCCAGGTGAGTTTGGGGCTCCCCAGGTGAGTTTGGGCTCCCCAGGTGAGTTTGGGGTCCCCAGGTGAGTTTGGGGCTCACCTTGGTCAGGTAGTAGACGCTCTGCTGGAAGGTGAACATGATGACCTCGTCCAGCACCCCCAGGGCCTCGTCACAGCTCTCCAGGTCCTGCTCCAGCTCGGGGCACGGCCCTGGAACCCAGGAATTCACCCCAAAATCCCCGGGAATTCACCCCAAAATCCCCAGGAATTCACCCCAAAATCCCCCTGAATTCACCCCAAAATCCCCGGGAATTCACCCCAAAATCCCTGGGAATTCACCCCAAAATCCCCGGGAATTCACCCCAAAATCCCTGGGAATTCACCCCAAAATCCCCGGGAATTCACCCCAAAATCCCTGGGAATACACCCCAAAATCCCCGGGAATTCACCCCAAAATCGGGATTAGCCCCAAAATCCGGGATCGAAATCCCTAAATCCCACTAAAGTCACCCCAAAATCCGGGATCAGCCCCAAAATTCAGGATCGCCCCCAAAATCCCCCGGGATTCACCCCAAAATCCCACGAAATTCACCCCAAAATCCGGGATCTAAATCCCTAAATTCACCTCTAAATCCCTAAATTCAGGCCCCAAAATCGCCCAGTTTGGCCCCAAAATCTCCCAGTTTGGCCCCAATACATCCCCAGCATGGCCCCAGGAGCCCTCCCAGTCCCTCCCAGTGCCATTTTTGTCCCCAAAAGTGCCATTTCTGTCCCTAAAAATGCCATTTTTCACCCGAAAAGCGCCGGGTTTTTTCCTTCCCAGTTCCTCCCAGTGCTCCCAGTTTATCCCAGTCCGTCCCAGTGTCACCTTCGGTGTCCAGCTCCCTCTCCATGGCCTGCAGGTGGCCCTGGGCCAGGTTCAGCAGCTCCACGGCGTTGGCCAACCACAGCAGCAGTGGCCGCAGCTCCGAGGTGACCCCGGGCAGGTCCAGCGCCGGGGGGGGGTCCCCGTCCGGGGGGCTGGGGGACCCCAAACATTGAGGGGGGGTGGGGGAGGGACAGGGGGGTGTCCCTCCCGGGGTTTTGGGGTCTCACCTGTCGGGCTGGCGGTCCCCGATTTCCTTGATCTTCTCCTGCAGGGAGGGACAGAGAGCCTCGGTGACCCCAGGGTGACACCGGTGACATCCCAGGGTGACGTCAGTGGCCCCAGGGTGGCCTTGGTGACATCCCAGGGTGACCTCAGTGGCCCCAGGGTGGTCTTGGTGACATCCCAGTGTCCCCCCAGTGTCCCCAGGGTGGCCCAGTGACCTCCCAGGGTGGCCCAGTGACCTCCCAGGGTGGCCTCGGTGACATCCCAGTGTCCCCCCAGTGTCCCCAGGGTGGCCCAGTGACCTCCCAGGGTGGCCTTGGTGACATCCCAGGGTGGCCCAGTGACCTCCCAGGGTGGCCCCAGGACACCGCGTGTCCCCCACGCTGTCCCCATGTCCCCCCACGTCCCCCCTTGCCCCCATATTCCCCAATCCTCCCACATCCCCCCGGTGTCCCCAATGTCCCCAAGTCACTCACCCACACCGTCTCCCGCAGCATCGCCGCCACTCTGCCCACCTCCCCAAATTTCCCCACTTCCCCACATCCCCAATCCCCCCCGTGTCCCCAGTGTCCCCAGTGTCCCCAATCCCCCCCGTGTCCCCAGTGTCCCCAGTGTCCCCAATCCCCCCCGTGCCCCCAGTGTCCCCAATCCCCCAGTGTCCCCAATCCCCCCCGTGTCCCCAATCCCCCCGTGTCCCCCGTGTCCCCGTGTCACTCACCCACACGGTCTCCCGCAGCATGGCCGCCACTCTGCCCAGCAGCTCGGGGAAGTGGCCTGGGGGGAACTCTCTCGCCGCGTGGTCCAGGCACAACCCCAGAAGAAACGCGGGGGCCAGACCCCCCAAATCCTCCCCGGAATCGCCCCCGGAGCCCCCCAGATCCCCCCCCGGGGACCCCTCCCCTAAATCCCCCCCCGGGAAATCCATGTTGAGGATGTCCCTGAGCAGTGTCCCCTCGTCCTGGGGACGATAGCGCAGCTCGGCTTTGGGGGTCTCCAGAGCCCCCCGGAGCGCCTCCCTCCTCTCCTGGGGGCTCCTCCCGCACCCCCCGCACCCCAAAACCCCCAAAATCCCCAGGGAGGCGCGGGGGGGCGGCACCCACGGGGGTCTGCCCCCCTCCCCAACTCGGGGGTCTTTGTAGAGGAGGAGGATGTGCTCCCCCAGACCCAAAAGGTCGCCGGGGCTGAGGGGGGCTCGGCGGAGCAGGGGGGTCCCGTTCAGGGTGGTGGGGGCACCCCGGAAAGGTCGCACGGTGGCACAGGGGGGGTCCCCGCCGGGGTCGCCCCCCACCCCGGGGGTGGTCTGCACCAGGCAGTGGCGGGGGAGGATGTCGGGGGCGCTCAGGAAGGTGTCGACCACCGAGAAAGGCCCCGAATAATCGGATTTTTCGGGGCTTTCGGGGGTCGGGGGAGGGGTCTCGGGACCCCCGCCAGGCTTTTCGGGGTTCCCCCGGCGCTCGGGGCGGCCGAAGATGTGCTGGGGGCGAGTCACGATGAAGAGGACGAAGTCCTGGAGGGGAAAAAGGGGGTTCAGGGTGGGTTTGGGGTGAAAAAGGGGGGTTTGGGGGAAAAAGGGGTTGAGGGGGGGATTTGGGGGGAAAAAAGGGGATTTGGGGGAAAAAAAGGGGATTGAGGTGGATTTGGGGGTGAAAAAGGGGTTCAGGGGGGATTTGGGGGGTGAAAAAATGGGGCTGGGGGAGAAAAGGAAAATTTGAGGGGCCAGAAAAAGTGTTTTTTTGGGGGTTTTTTGGGGGGCTGGTGGGGTCAGGGAAAAATGCCCCATGAAAGGTTTTTTTTGGGGTGTAAAATCAGAAAAAGGAAACCTCAATAAAGTGATTTTTACGGGTGGGGATTCAGAATAAAAAAGGGATTTTTTTGGGGTGATTTCTCTGGGATTTGGGGGTTTTTTGGGTGTAAAACCCGAAAAAAGAAACCCCAATAAAGGGATTTTTAGGGGTGAGTAGTCAGAAAAAAAGGGATTTTTTTGGAGCGTTTTTGGGTTGATTTCTCTGGGATTTGGGGTTTTTTTGGGAGAATTTTGGGGTTGATTTCTCTGGGATTTGGGGTTTTTTTTGAGTGTTTTTGGGTTGATTTCTCTGGGATTTGGGGTTTTTTTGGAGCGTTTTTGGGGTGATTTCTCTGGGATTTGGGGTTTTTTGGGGAGAATTTTTGGGTTGATTTCTCTGGGATTTGGGTTTTTTTTGGGAGAATTTTTGGGTTGATTCTGCTGGGATTTGGGGTTTTTTTGGGAGAATTTTTGAGTTGATTTCTCTGGGATTTGGGGTTTTTTGGGGAGAATTTTTGGGTTGATTTCTCTGGGATTTGGGGTTTTTTGGAGCGTTTTTCGGGTGATTTCTCTGGAATTTGGGGTCATTTCGGGGTCTCCCCTCACCTCCTTGCCGTACCCCTGCAGCAGCAGGAAATAGGGGCGATCCTGGGGGGGCTGAATCAGACACTGCGACAGCAGCTCCAGGCTGGGACCCCCAGCCCCGGGGGGGGTCTCGCTGTCCGGGGGGGTCCCCGGGGGTCCCGCGGGGACACTCCCGGGGGTCCCGGCGTCGCCCCCCGCCAGGCTCAGGGCCTTGCGCTGTCGCCGCCGCGTGCTCAGGTTCATGTCGCTGATGCTGCGGCGCATGGCGGGGGTGGGGTCCCGGGGGTCGCGGGGGTCGCGGGGGTCGCGGGCAGAGGGGGTGGGACCCCCCGAGGCAGCTCGGGAACGGTTCCGGTGCAGGCGGCGAGGCTGGGGGGGCAGCCCTGGGAAGGGAGGGGACAAAGGGACAGCGATGGTGGCGTTAGGGACACACGGTGGTGGCACCGCGGGGGGAGGGGGAGGGGGGGTAAGGGGGGAGAAGAGGGTGACATCCCCCCCCGGGGACATTCCCGAGGGTCTGGAGGGTGACATCCCCCCCCGGGGACATTCCCGAGGGTCTGGAGGGTGACATCCCCCCCCGGGGACATTCCCGAGGTGACAATAACGGGGTCACCCAGCCAGGGGACATTCCCGCGGGACACAACAACGACAAGACCCCGCTGCCACCCCAAGGGCCACTCCTGTGTCACTGCCACCCCAAGGGCCACTCCAGTGTCACTGCCACCCCAAGGGCCACTCCGGTGTCACTGCCACCCCAAGGGCCGCTCTGGTGTCACTGCCACCCCAAGGGCCACTCTGGTGTCACTGCCACCCCGAGGGCCACTCCGGTGTCACTGCCACCCCAAGGGCCACTCCGGTGTCACTGCCACCCCAAGGGCCACTCCGGTGTCACTGCCACCCCGAGGGCCACTCTGGTGTCACTGCCACCCCGAGGTCACTGCCACCCCGAGGGCCACTCCGGTGTCACTGCCACCCCCAGGGCCACTCCGGTGTCACTGCCACCCCGAGGGCCACTCCGGTGTCACCGCCACCCCGAGGGCCACTCTGGTGTCACTGCCACCCCGAGGGCCACTCCGGTGTCGCTGCCACCCCCAGGGGCACTCCCACCCCTCCGGTGTCACTGCCACCCCAAGGGCCACTCCACCGCTCCGGTGTCGCCGCCACCCTCCCCGCGCCCCCCGGGCCGTGTCCCCTCTCACCGGCAGTGTCCCCATCGTCGCCGTCGCCGCCTCTCTCCAGGTCCTGCCTGCGGCGGATCTCGAAGCGCCGCGACCACCCTGCCTTGGGCTTCCAGAGCTCCTGCAGCACCAGCGGCCGCTCCCAGTCGCCCACCTCGCGCAGGTGCTCGCCCTGCCACGCCCCCCCGGCGGTGCCACCGCCCCCGGGCCGCCCCACGACGTCGCAGAGGGCGAATTGGCCGAAATCGTCGGGATTGAGCCCATATCGTTCCAGGGCCTCCCGCACGAGCTGCCGGGCGCTGGAGCGCGGCGTGGCCAGGACGCTCTTGTAGTTAGCCCCCCTGGAAATCGCACCCCCGAAGATTTTGAGGATGCAGGGCGGTTGTTGGGGGTTGGGGGTCGCGGCGACGCCGCCCCCAGACCCTAAAAGATCCCCCGAGGGGTCGTGGAGCTCGGCGAGTTTCTTCTCGCTGGCCCAGCGGGCGCCGTGAGGGGTGGCGCTGGTGGTGGCGCTGGTGGTGGCACTGGTGGTGGCGCGGTGGAAGAGGTGCGACAGGCGCTTGTGGCGGGGGGGCTTGGGCTTGGGGGGCGCGGGGACGGCGGGGCGAGGGTCCGAGGGGTCGCTGGCGCGGCTGGGGGTGTCCGAGGAGGTGGATCTGGGGGGGGAAATTGGGGTTAGGGGGGGAAAAATGGGGAGAAAAGGGGAGAAAACCAAATTTGGGGGGGGGGAAAGGTGGGGGAAATATGGGATTAGGGGGAAAAAATGGGGGAAAATGGGGGAAAATGGGGGAAAATGGGGGTAAAACCAAATTTGGGAGGGGAAAAGGTAGAGGGAAAAGTGGGGTTAGGAGGAAAAATGGGGGGAAATAGGGAAAAAGGGGGGATAATGGGGAAAAAATGGGGAAATGGGGGAAAAAGGGGGAAAAATGGGGAAAAAATGGGGGGAAATGGGGGAAAGGATGGGGGGAAATCCCAAATTTGGGAGGGGAAAAGGTGGGGGAAATATGGGATTAGGGGGAAAAAATGGGGGAAAATGGGGGGAAATGGGGGAAAAATGGGGGGAAAACCCGAATTTGGGAGGGGAAAAGGCGGAGGGGAAATGGGATTGGGGGGGGAAATGGGGAAAAATGGGGGAAACCCCAATTTTGGGAGGGGAAAAGGCAGGGGGAAATGGGATTAGGGGAAAAATGGGGGGGGGAAATGGAATTTGGGGGGAAAAGGGTGGGAAAAGGGGAGGAGAAATCCCAAACAGGTGGATCTGGGGGGAAAAAGGCAGGGGGGGAAATGGAGAAAAAGGGAATGGAAAACCTCAAGCAGGTGGATCTGAGGAGGGAAAGGGAAAAAGGGAGGAAAAAGCCCCAACAGGTGGGTCTGGGGGAGGGAATTTGGGGGTCCAGGGGAGGGTTTCTGGGGGGTTTTTGGGGTCGCACCGGACGGAGCCGGCGCTGGGCCACCGGCGGCTCATCTTGGCCAGGCGTTTCTTGGGGGAATTGATCCAGAGCCCCACGGGGAAATGGAGCTTCCCGAAGCGGGGCGAGCCCTCCTTGCGCTCCTCGGGGAGCATCGTCTGCGGAAAAGAGGAGAGGGGACCCCCCTGAGACCCCCGAATTCCAAAAACACCCTCCCAAAAAAAAAAAAAAAAAAAAAAAAAAAAAATCCCACCTTTTACCCCTCCCGGCAGCTCTCAGCTCCCCCTTTTTGAAGCTTTTTTTTCCCTCCCAAACCCCCTTTTCCACTCTTTTCCCCCCAAAATCCTCCTGGGATCCCCCAGACCCCTTTTATCCACCCTTTTCCCCTCACAGGACCCCCAAACCACCCCCTGACCCTCCTAACCCCACCCTTTCCTGCCCAAACTCCCTTTTTTCCACCTTTCCCTCCCCCAGGACCCCCCAAACTTCCCCCAGGACCCCCAGAAAGTTGCCCCTTACCCCGGACTCTGCTCCCCGCGGCCTCTGCGGTGCTGAATCTCCGAATTTCCGACGAATTCCCGAAGAATTCCCGAAGAATTCCCGGTTTCCCGGGGGGGGCAGGAAGGGCCGAGCCGGGCCAGGAAATCAGGGTGGGGGGGCCGGGAAGGGCGGGGGGAGGGGAAGGGCTGGAGACACTGGGAGCTGGGGGGGAGGGGAAGGGGAGCCCCCCTGTCCGCCCACCCCCCAATTTGGGGGGCGCTGGGACCCCCGGGACTCATCTGGGGCTGAGGGGGAAGTGCAGGGGGTCCTGCCCCCCCCCAGGGTGACCCCAGACCCACCCAAGGGGGGCTCGGGACCCCCCAAAGGGACACCAGACCCCCAAAAGAGACCCCAGACCCATTCATGGCCGCTCGGGGTGACCCCGGACCCCCCCCAAAAAACCCCCAAACCCATCCATAAGCTCAGAACCCCCAAAAGTGACCCAAACTCCCTCTTCGGTTCCCCGAAGAGACCCCAGACCCTTTTCCGATCCCTCGGGGTGACCCCAGACCCCTCCATGTCCCCTCAGGGTGACCCCAGCCCCCCCCTCCCCTCACGACCCCCTCGGCCCCTCACGACCCCCTCACCCCTCAGAGCCAGGCCCCGCCTCCTCTCCCAACCCGGCGCTCCCATTGGCCGAGCCTTTCCCGCCTCGCCGGCCGCGAGCCAATTAGCAACGAGGGGAGGTAAAAGGGCGGGAACGGTGAGAGTTGGGCGGGAAGGAAATCTGCCAATCAGAGAGCGCACGGGGCGTGGCCTCGCCCTTGGGGTGGAGCTGAGTAAGCCCCGCCTTAGACCCCCGGGCCACGCCCCTTTTCCTTTCCACGCCCCTTTTTCAGAGCCACGCCCCCTCGTGGTGACCACGCCTCCTTCCCAGGGGCTCCGCGCGGTCCTAAAGCCTCCCAAAAAACCCCCAAAAACCCCAAAACCGAGCCCAAAAATCAATCTCAACTCCCCAAAAAACCCCAAAAACCGAGCCCTGGAGCCCAAAAATCAACCTCAACCCCCCCAAAAACCGAGCCCTGGAGCCCAAAAATCAACCTCTGCTCCCCAAAAAAACCCAAAAAACGAGCCCTGGAGCCCAAAAATCAACCTCAGCCCCCCAAAAACCCCCAAAACCGAGCCCTGGAGCCCAAAAATCAACCTCAACCCCCCAAAAAACCCCAAAAACCGAGCCCTGGAGCCCAAAAATCAACCCCAATCCCCCCAAAAAAAACGAAAACCGAGCCCTGGAGCCCAAAAATCAATGTCAACCCCCCAAAAAAACCCAAATCGGCTCTATGGCTTCCCCAGAACCCCAAAACCGAGCCCTGGAGCCCCAAAATTGTCCCCAAGTCCCCTTTGGATCCCAAATGCCACCCGGAACACCCCAAATTCGCCCTGGAACCCCCGAAATCGGTGACAGTGACAATGTCGCGATGGTGACAGTGACATCGCGTACACGACAGTGACTGAGAGTGGCACCACACACGCGCCTGCGTGACACGACAGTGACAGCGACAGTGACAATGCCACCGCACGCATGCGTGCCACCCCAGTGCCACCCCAGTGCCACCCCAGTGCCACCCGTGTCACCCGGGGGGACACGGAGCCACGCTGGGGAAGACGCCACCCCCCCAAACCCCCCGTCCGCGACCCCTCCGTGTCCCCCGCGCCCCCCCCAGCCGTGTCCCTCCCCGTGTCCCCCCCCGTGTCCCCCCCGCCCCCCACATCCTGCCCCGCGTCACCGCCTGACGCACGGCCCGGCCCGGCCCCCCCTCCCGGGGCCACCCGGGGCGACCGCGGTGGCCACCGATTGTCCCCCCCCGCCGGCCCCAAACCCCCCCCCGGGGCTCCCCGGGGGGGTGGGGGGACAGTGCCCCCTCCCCGCCTTTTCCCGGGGGGGTTTCCTTGGGAATTGGGGGTCCGGGGGGGTCCGGGGGGGTCCCGGTGCTGACGCAGCGCGGCGGGCCCGGGGGGGGCCGGGGGGGCCCTGCGGCCGCGCGGGGTTTCCGCTGACGCCAACGGGGCCCCCCCGCCCCCTTTACCCCCCCCAAATCCCCCCCGGGCGCTGCTCGAGCGGCGGCGACAGCTCCGGTGTGTCCCCTCCCCCCCCCGGGCCCCTCCCCCCGCGCGGGCTGTCCCCAAGCCCCGCGGTGTCCCCAGGCTCGGGGATGTCCCCGCGCTCGGGGGTGTCCCCAGCCCCGCCCCGCCCCCACCTCGAGATAGCCACGCCCCTCCCTCCCGGCCCCGCCCCCCCCGCCCCCACGGGGGGTCCCCGTGCTGACGCGCGTGGGGCGAACCGGGGGGGGCGGTGAGACATCGCGGGGGGGGCCTGAGTCAGAGCGAGGGGTCCGGGGGGGTCCCGGGTCGGGCCCCATCCTGTTCGGGACCCCCCGGTGCGGGTCCGGTCCCCCCCGGTCCGGTCCAACCTGATCCAGGTGCGGCACCGATCCAGGTGCGCGACCACCGGAGCTCCCCCGGTAGCGGTTCCGGGACCCCCGTGCTGGTCGGACCCGCCGGTGCCCCGGTCTCGGTTCTGGAGGCGTCCCGGTGCTGGATCGGTCCCGGTTCTGGATCGGTCCCGGCGCTGGATCGGTCCCGGTGCTGGGTCGGTCCCGGTGCTGGGTCGGTCCCGGTGCCGGGTCGGTCCCGGTGCTGGGTCGGTCCCGGTTCTGGATCGGTCCCGGTGCTGGATCGGTCCCGGTGCTGGATCGGTCCCGGTGCCGGATCGGTCCCGGTGCTGGATCGATCCCGGTGCCGGATCGGTCCCGGTGCTGGATCGATCCCGGTGCTGGATCGGTCCCGGTGCCGGGTCGGTCTCGGTGCCGGATCGGTCCCGGTGCCGGGTCGGTCCCGGTGCCGGGTCGGTCCCGGTGCAGGGCCGATCCTGGCTCCGAACCGGTGCCGGTGCGGGATGGGCGCAGAGCCGATCCGATCCGATCGGCACCACCCGGTCCAGGTGTGCCCCGGCCCAGGTGTGCCCCGGTCCAGGTGCGGCCCCGGCCCAGGTAAGGGACCGGCCCAGGTGCGCCCCGGTCCCGGTTCGGGATCGATCTTGGAACCCCCAGCCCAGGTTCGGCCCCGCTCCGGCCCCCCCCGCTCCAGGTGCGAGCCCCGGGACCCCCGGTCCAGGTGAGGGACCGGCCCAGGTGCGGGACTGCACCCGGTACCCCCCGGTCCCGGTTCGGGATCGCTCTCGGAACCCCGGGACCCCCAGCCCAGGTTCGGCCCCGGTCCAGGTGCGGGACTGCACCCGGTGCCCCCGGTCCAGATGAGGGACCGGTCCAGGTGCGCCCCGGTGCCGGTTCGGGATCCATCTCGGAACCCCCGGTGCCGGTTCGGGATCAGTCCAGGTGCGCCCCGGTCCCGGTTCGGGATCGATCTCTGACCCCCGGTGCCGGTTCGGGGTCGGTCCAGGTTCGGCCCGGTGCCGGTTCGTGATCGCTCTCAGACCCCCGGTGCCGGTTCGGGATCCATCTCGGGACCCCCGGTCCCGGTTCGGGATCCATCTCTGACCCCCGGTGCCGGTTCGGGATCCATCTCGGACCCCCGGTGCCGGTTCGGGGTCGGTCCAGGTTCGGCCCGGTCCCGGTTCGGGATCGCTCTCGGGACCCCCGGTGCCGGTTCGGGATCCATCTCGGGACCCCCGGTGCCGGTTCGGGATCCATCTCGGGACCCCCGGTGCCGGTTCGGGATCCATCTCGGACCCCCGGTGCCGGTTCGGGATCCATCTCGGGACCCCCGCCCCGCCCCCCCCCTCCAGGTGCGGCCCCGGGACCCTCCCCGCTCCCTCCCCGCGCCCCCCCCCACGCGTGTCCCCCCGGGTCCATCCGTGTCCCCTCCGCCGGGGCGCGGGGGTCCCTCTCGGCCCGGGGGGGTCCCGGGGGGGTCCGGGGGGGTCCCGGGGGGGTCCCGGGGGGGGTCCCGGGGGGGTCGCGCGTGTCCGGGGGCCGCCGTGGGGGGTTCGCTCCCCCCGGGCCGTTGCTGAATGGAAAAGCCGTGACTCAGGATGTGTCATCGGCGGCGGCGGCGGCGGCGGCTCCCGCGGGGTATAAAGGGGGCGGGCGGCGCGCCGGGGCGTCACGCGGGGACACCCGGACACGCGGACACACGGCCCGGCCGCTCCCTCCCACGCGAGTGTCACCGCCCCACGCGGGTGGCGCCGGGGACGCGGCGGGGAGGGGACAAAGTGTGAGGAGGGGGCGTGAGAGAGAGAGAGAGAGAGAGAGAGTGGGGACGGTCACGGCGCGTGGGGACGGTCCCGGCGCGTGGGGATTGTCACGGCGCGTGGGGATTGTCCCGGCGAGTGGGGACTGTCCCGGAGCGTGGGGACATTCCCGGAGAGTGGCAGAGTGGCCGTGGGAGCGCGGGTGGCGGCAGGAGCGTGTCCCCCCAACCCGAGCGAGCTGGTGGCACTTGTGGCAGTGGGGACACGGCGAGTGGCAGCGTGACCGTGGGGCAGTGTCACGGAGAGTGGCAGCGTGGCCGCGTGGGTGTGACCGCGAGTGTGACAGCGGCGGCGTGGTGGCCGCGGCGGTGCGATCGTGTCACGGCGCGTGGGAGCATCCCTGAGCGTGTCACGCCGCGTGGGTGAGCGCGTGTGTCCCCAACCCCCGTGTCACCCTGCCGCGACACCGCCAGCGGGACCCTCGCGTGGGAGCGTGTCCGTGGGCGCGAGTGGGGCTCAGTGCGACCCTCCTGTCCCCCCGCCCGCTCCTCCCGCGCTCCCGCGTGGGTCCGGCCCCCGCCGCGCCCCGTGGGGACCCCACGGAAGGACCCCCGCGCCCCGCCATGACACGTAAGTGCCGCACGCGGACACGCGTGGGGGGGACAGCGACCGGCCGAATCCCGTGGGGAGGGCTCGGGGACAATTCCGCGCCTCCCCCAGCCCCCCGCGGTGCGTGGGGGGTGTCCGCGGGTGGGTCCTCCCCATCCCACCCCCCACCCGCCCCACGCGCCCCGCACCCCACGGGACCGGGCGCGTCCACCCGCGTGGCCCCGGGCCACGGGCAGCTGCGGCCGCGCCTCAAACCGCAAACGGCCCCGGCGCACCTGCCCGCCCGCGGCGGCCGCGCCCCCCGGGACACGCGTGGGGGCGGCGGGGGGGGACGGGACACACACACAGACACGCGTGGGGCTGCCCAGGTGCGAACGCGGCGGGGTTCGTGGGGAAGGGCGGGGGTCTGGGGGCGATTTGAGGGGTCTAGGAGAGGCGGAGGGACCCCCCCCGGCCGCGGGTGGGCCCCCCACGCGCGGGGGCTCCCGCAGGTGCCGCCGCCGCCGCCCCTGACTCAGCCCCGCATCAAAGTTTCCAGCCTGGGACCGCACAGGACGCGCGGCCGCCGCCGCCCCCCGCCCGCCCGCAGCCCCCACCCCATCCCAACCCCCCCCCGGCCCCGGCCAGACCCAGCAATGCCCAAAAAGCCCCAAAAATCCCCGCGGAACCCCGAGTTTGGAGAGCCCCGAACCCTCCGAGACCCCAGACCCGGCAGAGCGCAGTTTGGGCTCAAACCGAGCCCCGAACCCCGGGATTCCCGAGCCCGGGAGTCCCGAATTCCATGATTCCCCAACTCCGGGAGCCCCAAACCCCGGGATGCCCGAGCCCGGGAGTCCCGAATTCCATGATTCCCCAATTCCAGGAGCCCCGAACCCCGGGATGCCCGAGCCCGGGGTCCCGAATTCTGGGAGCCCAAAATTCCGGGAGTCCCGAATTCCATGATTCCCGAATTCCAGGAGCCCCAAATCCCGGGGGTCCGAGGACTCCCCGTGCCCGGGAGCCCCCAGACCCGCGAGCGCCAGGGTTTCTCGGTCCGGGAAATCCCAAATCCCGGGATTCCCGCGATCCCCAAACCCCAGATTCCCATATTCGGGGAGCCCCAAATCCCCGAGCCCCGCATTCCCGAATTCCAGGAGTCCCGAATTCCCGGAGTCCCGAATTCCAGGAGTCCCGAATTCCATGAGTCCCGAATTCCCGGAGTCCCGAATTCCGGGAGCCCCAAATTCCGGGATTCCCGCGATCCCCGAGCCCCGGATTCCCGAATTCCCGGAGTCCCGAATTCCCGGAGCCCCGAATTCCGGGAGTCCGGAGGATCTCCATTCCCGGGAGCCCCAACACCTCGGTTTTCCCGGCGGCGGGAGCCACAATTCCCGGGATTCCCACGATCCCCGAGCTCGGGAGACCCAAATTCCGAGAGCCCCGGGATCGCGGGGATCTGCCAGCCCCGGGAATCCCGCGATTCCAGCGATCCCTGGGATCCCTCAGCCCCGGGAGCCCCAAATTCCCGGGGGCAGCACCTGGACCCCTCAGCCCCCGATCCTCCGGATCTCCGGTCCCGGGATGGAGCCCCAAATTTCGGGATGGAGCCCCAAATTTCGGGATGGAGCCCCAAATCCCCGCATCCCAACGATCCCGGCAGTCCCGACAATCCCGGGAGCACCGGGAGTCCCAAATTTTGGGATCTGTGTCCCGGGATCGCCGGGATCCCTCATCCCCCGGATCCCCGAATCTCGGGAGATGAAGGATCCCCGTGATCCTCATCCCCGACTTTCTGGGAGCGCCGGGAGCCCCAAAATCCCCAGCCCCGGAGCCCCAAAATCCCCAGCCCCGGAGCCCCGAAATCCTCATTCCCGGCGCTCCCGGGATCTCGCTGATTCCTGGGATCACCGCGATCCTGCAGCTCCGGGATCCCGGGAAAAACGGGAACCGCTTCCTCGGGACCCCCGGCATGCCCCACCCCGTGACCCCGAGCCCCGGGAGTCCCGGGACGCCCCCAAATCCCGGGATCCCCGTGCCCGAAATTCCCCAAAATCCCGACAATTCCGACCCTCCCATCCCAAAGCCCCTGTGCCCGAAAATTCCCCCAAATCCCAGGATTCCCGGGGTCCCCCTCGTGTCCGAATCTTTCCCCAAACCCCGACAATCCCGAAATCCCCCGTGCCCCAAACTTCCCCCAAATCCCAGGATTCCCGGGATCCCCCGTGCCCGAAATTCCCCCAAATCCCGACAATTCCGACCCCTCCATCCCGAAGACCCCCGTGCCCCAAACTTTCCCCAAATCCCCGACCTTCCCGGGGTCCCCGTGCCCGAAATTCCCCAAATCCCGACAATTCCGACCCTCCCATCGCAAAGTCCCCCCTGCCCGAAATTCCCCCAAATCCCGGGATTCCCGGGGTCCCCGTGCCCCAAATCTTCCCTCCCGACCATCCCGGGGTCCCCCAAATCCCGAGATTCCCGGGGTCCCCCTCGTGTCCGAATCTTTCCCCAAATCCCGACAATTCCGACCCCTCCATCCCGAAGTCCCCCGTGCCCGAAATTCCCCGAAATTCCCCCAAATCCCTGGACTCCCGTCCCCCCCGTGCCCCAAACCTTCCCTCCCGGGGTCCCCCGCCCGCGGGACTGACCCCACGCGTGTCGCGTGTCGCGCAGGGGCTCCGTGGCGGGCGCTGCTGGCGCTGCTGGGGCTGTGGCCTGGGCTGTGGCCAAGCCCGGGGCTGGCGCTCGCCCCCCGCCCGCGCCCCCCGCCCACGGACACGCGTGGGGACCTGGACAGCGTCATCAACCTGGCCAAGGCCCTGCTCGGCGACACCAAGGCCTTCCTCGAGCTCCTCGTGGGTATCGTGACATCCCCGGTCACCTCCGTGGCATCCCCGCGACAATCCCTGTCACCCCCCGCGACCCCCGCGACATCCCTGCGACCCTCGCTACCTCCGTGACATCCCCGCGACATCCCGGGTCACCCCCGCGACATCCCCGGTCACCCCCGCGACCCCCGCGACGTCCCCGCGACATCCCCGCGACATCCCCGGTCACCCCCCGCGACCCCCGCGACATCCCTGCGACATCCCCGAGACCCTCGCGACACCCCCGCGACAACCCCGCCCCCTCCCCCCCATCGAGTGCAGGGGGTGGCCTGGCGCGGGCTGACCCCTCCCCCTCCTCCCTCGTGTCGCGACAGAAGTCGCGATTCCCTGCCGAGGGCGAGCACAAGGTGGAGTCGCTGCCCGTGCTGGCCATGAGCGCCCTGGAGCTGAGCAACATCCAGGTGGGGACACGGACACGCGTGGGGGGACAGGGACACGCGGGGAGGGGACAGGGACACGCGTGGGGGGGACAGGGACGCGCGTGGGGGGACAGGGACACGCGTGGGGGACAGGAACACGCGTGGGGGGGATGCGGAATTTTGGCGGCCCCTGGGGTCGGGGGTCTCCGCGGGTGGGCGGTGGGTGCCGCGGGATCTCCCGTGGGTCACCCACGACATCCCCCGGGTCACTCTGACCCCCCCGGTGCCCCCGGTGCCCCCCACGCCCCCCACTCCCCCCGGACCCCTCTGACCCCCCCAGTGACCCCCACACCCCCCACGCACCCCCCCCGACCCCCGGTGCCCCCCACGCCCCCCAGACCCCTCTGACCCCTCTGACCCCCGGTGCCCCCCACGCCCCCCAGACCCCTCTGACCCCTCTGACCCCCGGTGCCCCCCACCCCCCCGACCCCCTGACCCCCCGGTGCCCCCCACGCCCCCCTGACCCCCCGGTGCCCCCCACCCCCCCTGACCCCCCGGTGCCCCCACGCCCCCCTGACCCCCCGGTGCCCCCCACGCCCCCCTGACCCCCCGGTGCCCCCCACGCCCCCTGACCCCCCGGTGCCCCCACGCCCCCCTGACCCCCCGGTGCCCCCCAGGCCTCGGCGCTGCTGCCGCGGCTCGGCTCGGACCTGCTGCGCTACCAGAGGCTCCTGGAGTGGCTGCGCCGGGCCGGGGGCGCCCTGCGGGGGCTCGAGCCCGACCTGGGGGCGCTGCGGGGTCGCCTCGAGCGCCTGCGGGGCCGCCTCGAGCACCTGGTAAGGTGTGGCTGGGCGTGGCTGGGCGTGGCTGGGCGGGGCCGGGGGGCGGGGCTTGGGGAGGTGGCGGTGGCGGGACTCGAACTCGGGTCCAGGGGAGGATTGGGGGCGTGGTTTGGGGCGTGGTTTGGGGGCGTGGCCGCCGGGAAGGGGCGGGGCCTGTGGGAAGGTGTTCTCCCTGTGTCCCCCCCAGGTGTCCCTGTCCCCCTCCCTGTCCCCATGTCCACCCAGGTGATGTCCCTGTCCCCCAGGTGATGTCCCTGTCCCCCAGGTGATGTCCCTGTCCCCCAGGTGATGTCCCTGTCCCCCCCAGGTGATGTCCCTGTCCCCCAGGTGATGTCCCTGTCCCCCAGGTGTTGTCCCTGTCCCCCAGGCGATGTCCCTGACCCCCCCAGGTGATGTCCCTGTCCCCCAGGTGATGTCCCTGTCCCCCAGGCGATGTCCCTGTCCCCCCCAGGTGTCCCTGTCCCCCCCAGGTGATGTCCCTGTCCCCCAGGTGATGTCCCTGTCCCCCAGGTGATGTCCCTGTCCCCCAGCTGATGTCCCTGTGCCCCTCCCTGTCCCCCCCAGGTGCTGTCCCTGTCCCCCAGGTGCTGTCCCTGTCCCCCCCAGGTGATGTCCCTGTCCCCCAGCTGATGTCCCTGTACCCCCCAGGTGTTGTCCCTGTCCCCCCCAGGTGATGTCCCTGTCCCCCAGGTGATGTCCCTGTCCCCCCCAGGTGATGTCCCTGTCCCCCCCAGGTGTCCCTGTCCCCCAGGTGTTGTCCCTGTCCCCCAGGTGATGTCCCTGTCCCCCCCAGGTGTCCCTGTCCCCCAGGTGTTGTCCCTGTCCCCCAGGTGATGTCCCTGTCCCCCAGGTGTCCCTGTCCCCCCGGTGATGTCCCTGTCCCCTCCCTGTCCCCGCAGGTGTCGCGCCTGTCGCTGCCCCGCCCCGCCGCGCCCCCCGCGCCCGTGTCCCCTCCGCCGGTGTCGCCGTGGGTGGCAGTCCGCGCTGCCCACGCGGTGACACGGGGGCTGCACCTCTACCTGGACTGGGCGGCGCGCGGGCTCGTCCTGCTGCGCAACAAGCTCTGACCCCGCCCTAATTTATTCTAATTTATTCAAATTTATGCGGATTTATTCGCCGGCGCGCCCCGCACCCGCTAATTATTATTGTTGTTATTATTATTAATTTTTATTGTTGTTATTAATTTTTATTGTTATTTTTATTGTTATTTTTATTATTATTTTATTATTATTTTATTATTATTTTATTATTATTTTAATTTTTATTATTATTTTTATTATTATTTTTATTATTATTTTAATTTTTATTATTTTTATTATTATTTTAATTGTTGCTTTAATTATTATTTTAATTTTTTTATTATTTTTATTATTAGTATTTTTATTATTACTATTGTAATTATTACTATTGTAATTATTATTATTATTGTAATTATTATTGTAATTGCTATTGATGTTCTTATTTTAATTATTATTTTAATTATTGCAATAATTATTATTATTGATGTCATTATTGTAATTATTGTCATTATTCGCCCCCCGACCCCAAAAAAAAATTCCTATTTATTGCCTCGGATTGGTTTTTGTAAAAGAGGGGGAAAAATGGGGAAATAAAGGAGATTTTTGGAAAAAAATGGCCTTGGGGACATTGGGGACATTTGGGACATTGAGGGATTTGGGGACATTTGGGGACATTGGGGACATTGGGGACATTGGGGACATTGGGGACATTTGGGACATTGGGGACATTGATCCCCCTCCCCCCCGCCCCCCTCCCCAATTACCCCCAGCCCCCACTAATCACACAAATAATTAATTAATTAATTAACCAATCACGATTCGCTGTTTATTATTCGCTGACCTTTGGTGGGGGAGGGGAGGGGTCCCAAATTGGGGGAGGGGTCCCAAATTGGGGGGAGGGGGAGGGGGCGTTTAAGGCTTCCCAAGCGCGGGGGGGGGGGGGAGGGGTCCCAAGGCACTGCGGGGGGGGGAGGGGCGGGACCCCCCGAATTGGGGAGGGGAGACCCCAAAATTGGAGGGAGAGACCCCAAATTTGGGGAGGGGAGACCCCAAATTGAGGAGGGGGAGACCCCAAATTTGGGGAGGGGGCAGGGTCAGCTCAGAGTATTGCACGGGGGGGAGGGGCTGAGCTGGGGGGGGTCCGGAGTGTTTTGGGGGGGGGGATTTGGGGACCCCTCCCCAAAAAAAGGGTCCGGAGTGTTTTGGGGGGGGGGATTTGGGACCCCCCGAGGGGTTCTTTGTGGGGGGAGGGGATTTCCGTGCCCCCTCCCCCAATTTTTGGTGTATTTTGGGGGGGGTCGCCCCCCCTCCAGGAGTGTCCAGTGCTGGTTTTTTTTGGGGAGGGGTCCCGGCCCCATTTTGGGGAGGGGTCCGGGCCCCAATTCGGGGGGCGTCACACGGGCTGGGCCCACGGGCTGGGGACGCGGCCGTACTGCGGGGGGGGGACACAAAAATGGGGAGGGGGCGTCAGGGGAGAGGGGACACCTCTGGCCCTGCCCCCACATTTCCCACCCTTTCCCTTTCCCCCCTCCCCAATTTCCCCCCCCGTGCCCCCTCCCCAAACTCAGGACCCCCCAGACCCCCCCAGGATCGCGACCCCTCCCCAAATCCCACCAGGACTGTCCTTCCTTTCCCTCCCCCCTCCCCAATTTGCACCCCCCGTGCCCCCTTCCCAAACCCAGGACCCCCCCAGGACCCCTCCCCAAACTCAGGACCCCTCCCCAAACTCAGGACCCCCCCCAGACCCCCCAGGATCGCGACCCCTCCCCAAAATCGCGACCCCAAAGGAGGCACTGTCCCTCCTTTCCCTCCCCCCTCCCCAATTTCCCCCCCTGTGCCCCCTCCCCACACCCGGGACCCCCCCAGGACCCCCCCCTCAAACTCAGGACCCCTCCCCAAACTCAGGACCCCCCCCAGACCCCCCAGGATCGCGACCCCTCCCCAAAATCGCGACCCCAAAGGAGGTCCCCAAAGGAGGCACTGTCTCTCCTTTCCCTCCCCCCTCCCCAATTTCCTCCCCCCTGTGCCCCCTCCCCAAACTCGGGACCCCCCCAGGACCCCTCCCCTCAAACTCAGACCCCCCCCCAGGACCCCCCCCGGGCGGGACCCCTCCCCAGTGTCACCTGGATGTCGCTGAGCTCGCGCAGGAAGCGCGCGGCCACCGCGGGGCCGTTGGCCATGGTGGGCACCTCGTGCAGCTTTTGGGGAGGGGGCGCACGGGGGAGGGGGGGGGAGGGGTCAGCGGCACCGCCCGGGACCCCCCGGGACCCCCCAAATCCCACAGACCCCCCCGGGACCCCCAAATCCTCCCCAAAATCCACTCCAACCCCCCCCCAAAAACCTCTAATTCCCCCGCGCCCCCCCCCGGATACCCAAAATTCCCCCAGACCCCCAGACCCCTCCCCAAATTCTCCAAAACCCCCAGACCCGCGAGCCCCCAAACCCCCAGACCCCTCCCCAAAGACCCAGGACCCCCAGACCCCCAGACCCCTCCCCGAACTCCTAGGACCCCCCAGCCCCCCCGCCCCCTCCCCAAAACCCCAAATCCCCAAACCCCTCCAAAGCTCCAGACCCCCAAACCCCCAGCCCCCCGCCCCCTCCCCAAATTCCCACTTGGTCGCGGTAGAGGATCCTCCCCAGACCCCCCAGACCCCCTCCAGCCCCCGCAGCCCCCCGCCCCCTCCCCAAATTCCCCACCTGGTCCCGGTAGAGGATCCCCCCCCGCCCCCTCCCCAAATCCCCCCAAACCTGGTCGCGGTAGAGGATCCCCCCCAGCCCCCCCCAGCCCCCCCAGCCCCCCGCCCCCTCCCCAAATCCCCCCAAACCTGGTCGCGGTAGAGGATCCCCCCCAGCCCCCCCCAGCCCCCCCAGCCCCCCGCCCCCTCCCCAAATCCCCCCAAACCTGGTCGCGGTAGAGGATCCCCCCCAGCCCCCCCCAGCCCCCCCAGCCCCCCGCCCCCTCCCCAAATCCCACCTGGTCGCGGTAGAGGATCGCCCCCAGACCCCCCAGCCCCCCCAGCCCCCCCCGCCCCCCGCCCCCTCCCCAAATCCCCCCGCACCTGGTCGCGGTAGAGGATCCCCCCCAGCCCCCCGCCCCCTCCCCAAATCCCCCCGCACCTGGTCGCGGTAGAGGATCCCCCCAGCCCCCCCAGCCCCCCCCCGCCCCTCGCCCCCTCCCCAAATCCTCACCTTGTCCCCGTACAGGATCGCCCCCAGACCATTCCCAGCCCCCCCCGCCCCTCGCCCCCTCCCCAAATTCCGCACCTGGTCCCGGTAGAGGATCGCCCCCAGCCCCCCCAGGACCCCCCGCCCCCCGCCCCCTCCCCAATTCCCCTCACCTTGTCCCCGTACAGGATCGCCCCCAGACCATTCCCAGCCCCCCCAGCCCCCCGCCCCCTCCCCAAATCCCCCTACCTTGTCCCCGTACAGGATCGCCCCCACGGGGCACACGACGCACGCAGTGCCAGCGCCGAACATCTCCCGCAGGCGCCCCCCCTGCAGCGCCCCCAAAACATCGCCCATGGGCAGGGGGGCTTCGCGCACCTCGAATTCACCCTGGGGGGCCAAATTGGGGGGGTCGGGGGGTGGTCGACACCCCCAGACTCTGTTAATCGCCGTGAAGCTTCATTAGAGACCCCAAAAATCGCCCCAATAATCGCCTCTAGACCCCCCAAATCCCCCGAATCCCCCCAAAATCCCCTCAAATCCCCCCCAAATCCCCCAAAATCTTCCCAAATCCCCCAAAATCCCCAAAATTTTCCAAAATCCTCCCAAAATCCCCCTCAAATCCCCCCAAAATCCCCAAAATCCCCCCCAAATACACCCAAGCTCCCCCAAAATCCCCTCCAAATCCCCCCAAAATTTTCCAAAATCCCCCCAAACCCCCCCAAAATCCCCCTAAATCCCCAAATTCCCCCAAAATCCCCACAAATCCCCCCGAAATCCCCCCAAAATCCCCCCAAAATCCCCCCCCAAATCACCTGAATTCTCCCCAAATCCTCCCAAATCCCCCCAAAATCCCCAAAATTCTCCAAAATCCCCCCGAATCCCCCCAAAATCTCCCGAATTGTCCCCAAATCGTCCTTAAGCTCCACCCGCGACCTCCCAAATCCCCCCAAATCCCCCCAAAATCACCCAAAGTCCCCCAAAAACCTTCCCAAATCCCCCCAAAATCTCCCCAAAATCACCCAAAATCCCCAAAATTTTCCAAAATCCCCTCAAATCCCCCTGAATTCCCCCCCAAAATCCCCCAAAATCCCCGCCAATCCCCCCCAAACCACCCGAAATCTCCCCAAAGTCCCCCCAAAATCCCCCCAGGTCCCCCCAAATCCCCCCAAAACCTCCCCAAATCTCCCCAAAATTTTCCAAAATTCCCCCCAAATCCCCCCAATCCCCCCGTACCCACTGCCGCGCCAGCTCCAGGAGGCTCTGCCGAGTCACCCCAGGCAGGATCAGCCCATCCAGGGGGGGCGTCACCAGCTCCAGCCCTGGGGGGCACGGGGGTCAGCCCCGACCCCCCCGGGACCCCCAGAACACCCCCCGGGACCCCCCTGAGCCCCCCGGGACCCCCAGACCCAGCCCAGACCCCCAAAATTCCCCCCTAAACCCCCCAGGAGCTCCCACGCCCCCTCAGGACCCCTCGAAACCCCTCGGGACCACCCCCCAGTTCCTCCCAACCCCCCCCAGGACCCCCCCAAACCCTCCCGAGAGCCCCCAAACCCACTCAGAACCTCCCCAAAGCCCCCCAGGACCCCCCAGGACCCCCCAACCCCCCCCCAAAATCCCCTCAGGACCCCCCAAACCCCCCCAGAGCCTCCTCAAACTGCCCCAGGACCCCCCGGGACCACCCAAAGCCCCCCCAGCACCCCATGGGAGACCCCCCAGGACCCCCCAAATTCCCCCCGGGACCCCCCAAAATCCCCCCAAACCCTCCCAAACTCCTCCAAATCCCTCCCCAAAATACCCCCAAAGCCCCCCCGGGACCCCTCAGGACCCCCCAGGACCTCCCCGGGATCCCTCAAAGCTCCCCCAGGACCCCCCAAACCCCCCCAAACCCCCCCAAAATCCCCAAAATCCCCCCCAAAGCCCCTCAAACCCCCCCAGGACCCTCCCAAAGCCCCACCAAAATACCCCCAAATCCCTCCCCGGACCCCCCAGGACCCCCCAAACCCCCCCAAACCCCCTCAAAACCCCCCGGGACCCCCCAGGACCTCCCCGAAATCCCTCAAAGCTCCCCCAGGACTCCCCAGGACACCCCAGACCCCCCCAAATCTCCCCCAAAATCCCCCCCAAAATCCCCAAAATCCCCCCGGGACCCCCTAAAGCCCCCCAAATCCCCCCCAAAATCCCCCCACACTCCCCCAAATCCCCCCAAATCCCCCCCAAAGCCTCCCCAGGACCCCCCAAAGCCCCCCAAATCCCCCCCAAAATCCCCCCAGGACCCCCCGGGACCTCCCAAACCCCCCCTAAATCCCCCCAAAGCCTCCCCAGGACCCCCCAAACCCCCCCAAAGCCCCCCCAAAGCCCCCCCAAAGCCCCCGTACCCCCGTCCGGGCGCTGCCAGAAGACGAAGAGGTTCATGGTGCCCACCTCGGTGAGGTGGCGCTCGGGGCCGTGCAGCCACAGCACCTGGTGGCACCCGCGCGCCCTGGCGACCTCCTGCAGCTCCAGGCAGGGCCCGTAATTCCTGGGAGGGGGCGCGGGTTGGGGGGGGGGCGAGAAAATAAAAAAAAAAAATCCTAAATTAAAAAAAAAAAAAAAAAAAAAAAGGAAAAAACCCAAAAAACCCCAAAAAAATCCAACAAAACAAAACAAAACAAAAAAACAAAACAAAACCAAAAACCCCCGTAATTCCTGGGAGGGGGCGCGGGTGTGTGGGGGGGGGGGGGGCGAGAAAATCCCCCCCAAAAATCCCAAATCCCAAAAAAAACCTCCAATTCCCAAAAAAAACCTCCCCAAAAAAACCCCAACAAAAAAACACCCCAAAAAACCCAAAAAACCGCGGGGACAAACACGGGGACCCCCCCAGGACCCCCTCAGATTTTCCCCAAATCCATTCAGTACCCCCCAAACCCCCCCAGGACCCCCCAGGACCCCCGAGGTCACTCACCCCCCCAGTTTGCAGTCCCCGGGCCCCCCCCAGGGCCCCCAGGACCCCTCGGATTTTCCCCAAATCCATTCGGGACCCCCCCAGCACCCCCCAGACCCCTCCCAAACCTCCCCAGACCCCCTCAGGACCCCCCAGGACCTTTCAAACTTTCCCCAAACCTATTCGGGACCCCCCCAAACCCCCCCAGGACCCCCAGACCCCCCCAGACCCCCCCGGGGGTCACTCACCCCCCCAGCTTGCAGTCCCCGGGCCCCCCCGGCCAGGCGCGCACGTGCCGGGGGTCCGCCAGGAGCTGGATGGGGGCGAAGAGCCCCCCCGGGAAATAAGGACCCACGGGGCACAGCACCACGAACAGCAGCGCCCGCCCGGGGGGCGCGACCCCCAGCGTGGGCTGAGGGGGAGGGGGCGGGGGTTAGAGGGGAAATCGCCGGAAATCTACCCGAAATCGGCGAAAATCCCCGGAAATCTACCAAAAATCGGCGGAAATCTAACCAAAATCGCCGAAAATCTACCCGAAATCGGCGAAAATCCCCGGAAATCTACCCAAAATCCCCGAAAATCTACCCCAAATCTCCGAAAATCCCCGAAAATTTACCCAAAATCCTTGAAAATCTACCCCAAATCCCCGAAAATCTACCCCAAATCCCCGAAAATCCTTCCCCAGATCAGTCGGGATACCCGAAAAGCCCCAAAATCTCCGAAAATCCTTCCCCAAATCAGCCGAGATACCCCGAAAGCTCCAAAATTCCCGAAAATCCCTCCCCGAATCACCCCGGAGCCCCCGAAAGACCCAAAATCCCTCCCGAATCCCCAAAAATCTCTCCCCAAATCAGCCAGAATCCCCTGAAAGCCCCAAAATCCTCTCAAATCCACCCAAAATCGCCGAAAATCCCTCCCCGAATCACCCCGGAGCCCCCAAATCCTCAAAACCCCTCCCGAATCCACCCCAAATCCCCGAAAATCGCTCTCCAAATCAGCCGGGAGCCCCCGAAAGACCCCAAATCCCTCCTGAATCTCCGAAAATCCCCGAAAATCCCTCCCGAAATCCCCCCGCGGCTCCGCAAACCCTCCCTAACTGTGCCGAATTCCCCCCAAATCGCCCCAGAACCTCCTCAAATCCACCCCAAATCTCCAAAAATCCTTCCCCAGATCAGCCAGGATCCCCCGAAAGCCCAGAATCCCTCCCGAATCTCTGAAAATCCCCGAAAAATCCACCCCAAATCCCACCGGATCCCCCGAAAGCCCCAAAACCCCCTCCCGAATCCACCCCAAAATCCCCGAAAATCCCTCCCGAAATCAGTCGGGAGCCCCCAAAAGCTCCAAAATCCCCAAAAATCCCTCCCCGAATCCCCCAAGATCCCCTGAAAGCTCCAAAACACCTCCCGAATCTCCGAAAATACCCGAAAATCCCTCCCCAAATCTCCAAAAATCCCTCCCCAAATTCCCGAAAATCCTTCCCCAAATCCCCCCGATCCCCCGAAAATTCCAAAACGCCTCCCGAATCCCCGGAAATCTCCGAAAATCCACCCCAAATTCCCGAAAATCCTTCCCCAAATCACCCCGGAACCCCCGAAAGCTCCAAAATCCCTCCCGAATCTCCGAAAATCCCCGAAAATCCCACCCAAAACCCCCGAAAATCTACCCAAAATCCCTGAAACTCCACCCCAAATCCCTGAAACTCCACCCAAAACCCCCGAAACTCCACCCAGAATCTCCGAAACTCCACCCCAAATCCCCGAAAATCCCCGAAAATCCCTCCCCAAATCAGCCAGGATCCCCCAAAATCCCCAAAACACCTCCCGAATCCACCCCAAAATCCCGAAAATCCCCCCAAAACCTCCTCAAATCCCCCCAAAGCCTCCCCAAATCCCCCCAAATCCCCCCAAATCCCCCCAAATCCCCCCAAAACCTCCTCAAATCCCCCAAATCCCCCCAAAACCTCCTCAAATCCCCCCAAATCCTCCCCAAATGCCCCCAAATCCCCCCAAATCCCCCCCAAATCCCCCCCAAATCCCCCCAAAACCTCCCCAAATCCCCCCAAATCCCCCCCAAATCCCCCCCAAATGCCCCAAAACCTCCTCAAATCCCCCCCAAATGCCCCCAAATCCTCCCCAAATCCCCCCCAAAACCTCCTCAAATCCCCCCAAATCCCCCCAAATCCCCCCCAAATCCCCCCAAAACCCACCCGCGCCCCCTCCCCACCTCGGTGCCGATGAAGGTGGGTCTGATGTAGAGGCTGCTCTGGGGGTCCCTGGGCACCCAGCGCCCCTCGAGCCTCACCAGCGCGCGGATGCACTCCAGCAGCTCCCGCCCGTCGAACTCCTGCGGGACGGCAAACTGGGAGCACTGGGAGGGACTGGGAGGGACTGGGAGGGAAAAAACCCGGCGCTTTTCGGGCCAAAAATGGGATTTTTGGGGAGAAAAATGGGATTTTTCAGGACAAAACTGGGATTTTTGGGGACAAAAATGGCACTGGGAGGGACTGGAAAGGACTGGGAGGGACTGGGAGGGGAAAAAACCGGCGCTTTTCGGGACAAAAATGGGGATTTTTGGGGAGAAAAATGGGATTTTTGGGGACGAAAATGGCACTGGGAGGCACTGGGAGGGGCTGCAGTTATTTTCGGGTATCTTTGGGCAGTTTTTGGGGCTTATGTTGGGGGACTTCGGGGTTTTTTCGGGGGCTTATTTAGAGTTACTTTAGGGTCTTTTTTGGCAGTTTTTGGGGTTATTTTTGGCAGTTTTTGGGGAGTTATTTGCAGTTATTTTAGGGTATTTCTGGGCAGTTTTTGGGGTTATTTGGGGGGCATTTGGGGTTTTTTTGGGGAGGAGTTTTTTGGGGTTATTTGGGCAGTTTTTGGGGGTTATTTGCAGTTTTTTAGGGTATTTTTGGGGTTATTTGGGGGAGGTTTTGGGTGTCATTTGGGCAGTTTTTGAGGGTTATTTCGGGGGAATTTTGGGGTTATTCGGGGCGGTTATTTGCAGTTATTTTAGGGTATTTTTGGGCAGTTTTTGGGGTTATTTGGGGGAGTTTTTGGGTGTCATTTGGGCAGCTTTGGGGGTTTATTTGCAGTTATTTTAGGGTATTTTTTGGCAGTTTTTAGGGGTTTTTTTTGGCAGTTTTTGGGGGATATTTGGGCAGCCTTGGGGGTTTATTTGCAGTTATTTTAGGGTATTTTTTGGCAGTTTTTAGGGTATTTTTTTGGCAGTTTTTAGGGGTTTTTTTGGGCAGTTTTTGGGTGTCATTTGGGCAGTTTTGGGGGTTTATTTGCAGTTATTTTAGGGTTTTTCAGGATTTTTTTGGGGGGGTTATTTGGGAGGGATTTTGGGGGTGATTTCGGCACTTTTGGGGTAATTTTGGTGTTTTTTGGGCACTCACGGGCAGGCACACCCTGCGCGCTGATCGCTCCATCCTCGCCATGTTCAGCTCGGGCGGAAAAGGCGAATTTTGTCATCGTCCCCGCGGAAAGCCTTGAGCCCCTCGAACAGCTGGGGGGAGGGGCGGGGGGCGTTTTGGGGTGCCCCGGGAATCCCAGAGTGATTTCGGGGGTCCCGAGGGGTTCGGGGAGGGGTCCCGGGGGGGGTTTTTTTTGGGTGCCCCGGCGGTCCCGGGGTGATTTTGGGGGTGGTTCTGGGGGGTCCCGGGGGGGTTTTTTGGGGGTCCCCGGGAATTCTGGGGTGATTTCGGGGGGTCCCGGAGGATTCGGGGGGGGTCCCGAGGGGTCCCGGGGTGATTTCGGGGTGCCCCAGGGGGTGTTTTTGGGGGTCCAAGGAATCCCAGAGTGATTTTTGGGGGTCCCCAGGCTGGTTTTGGGGGTCCTGGGGGTGTTTTTGGGGGTCCCGGGGGATTGGGGGGGGTCCCAGGGGGGGTTTTGGGGGTCCCGAGGGAGTCCCGGGTTGATTTCGGGGGTCCTTGGGGATTTGGGGGTAGGCCTGGGGGGTCCCGGGGCTGTTTTCGGGGTGCCCCGGGGGTCCCGGGGGGGTTTTTGGGGTGCCCCGGGGGTCCCGCGGTGACTTCGGGGGTGGTCCTGGGGGGTCCCGGAGCTGTTTTTGGGGTCCCGGGGGTCCCGGGCTGATTTCGGGGGTCCCGGGGGATTGGGGGGTGGTCCTGAGGGGTCCCGGGGGTGTTTTTGGGGTCCCGGGGGTGTTTTTGGGGTGTCCCAGGAATCCCGGGCTGATTTCGGGGGTCCCGGGGGATTGGGGGGTGGTCCTGAGGGTTCCCAGGCAGTTTTGGGGGTCCCGGAGGTATTTTTCGGGGGTCCCGGGGCTGTTTTTGGGGCTGTTTTGGGTCCCGGGGCAGTTTTTGGGGCTGTTTTCGGGGTCCCGGGGGGTTTTTTGGGGGTCCCAATCCGTTTTTCGGGGTCCCGAGCGGTCCCGAGGGATTCGGGGGGGTTTTCGGGGGTCCCGGTCAGTTTTGGGGGTCCCGGGGCTGTTTTGGGGTCCCGGGCCGTTTTTGGGGGTCCCGGAGGTATTTTTCGGGGGTCCCGGGCAGTTTTGGGGGTCCCAGGCAGTTTTTGGGGTCCCGGGGCTGTTTTCGGGGCTGTTTTTGGGGCCCCAGGCTGTTTTTTTGCGGTCCCCAGGCCGTTTTTGGGGTGCCTGAGCTGTTTTTGGGGCTGTTTTTTGGGGTCCCGGGGCTGTTTTTGGGCTGTCCCAGGAATCCCGGGGTGATTTCGGGGGTCCCGGGGCTGTTTTCGGGGGTCTCGGTCCCGTTTCGGGGGTCCCGGGGCTGTTTTTGGGGCAGTTTTGGGGGTCCCGGGCAGTTTTCGGGGTCCCGAGCGGTCCCGAGGGATTCGGGGCTGTTTTCGGGGGTCCCGGTCCGTTTCGGGGGTCCCGGAGGTATTTTTCGGGGGTCCCGGGCAGTTTCGGGGGTCGCGCTGACCTCCACGGCGTAGTGCAGGGCGGAGGCGGCGGGGTGCAGCCGCAGCTCCTGGAAGGGGCAGATTTGGGGGCGCCCCCAGCCCCCCGCGCGGCTCCACTCCACGCGCAGCATGTGATCGGTGAAGACCTTGCCGAACACCAAATCCTGGGGGGCTGGGGGCGTCCCGGGGGTCCCCGAGCGCTCCACCTCCAGCTCCGAGGCCTGCGGGGGGCGGGGGGTCAGCCTGGGGGGGATTGGGGGGGTCCGGGGGGATTTGGGGGCGGTTTTGGGGGGATTTTGGGGGATTTTGGGGAGATTTGGGGGAGTTCCGGGGGGATTTGGGGGAGTTTTTGGGGGTCTCCCGGGGGATTTGAGGGGTTCCGGGGGGGATTTGGGGGAGTTTGGGGGGATTTTGGGGAGATTTGGGGGAATTTCGGGGGGATTTTGGGGGGTTTTGGGGGTCACCTGGGGGGATTTGGGGAGGTCCGGGGGGGATTTTGGGGATTTTCAGGAGGATTTTGGGATTTTCGGGGGTCTCCTGGGGGATTTTGGGGAGTTTCGCGGGGATTTGGGGAATTTCGGGGAGATTTTCTGGAGATTTGGGGGATTTGGGGGGATTTTGGTGATTTTGGGGAGATTTTGGTGATTTGGGGAGATTTTGGTGATTTTGGGGGGATTTTGGGGGATTTTGGGGAGATTTGGGGGAATTTCGGGGGATTTTGGGGATTTTCGGGGGGATTTTGGGATTTTGGGGATTATTTGGGTCCCTCCCCCCCACTCACGCGGAAGGTGCTGTTGTAGCCTCGCCGCGGCCTCAGCAAAGTCGCCAGGACCTGGGGGGACAGGAGCCCCAGTTTGGCCCAGTTTGGCCCAGTTTAGCCCAGTTTGGCCCAGTTTGGCCCAGTTTGCCCCCGGTTTACCCCAGTTTAGCCCAGTTTGGCCCCAGTTTACCCCCAGTTTGACCCCAGTTTTACCCCAGTTTGGCCCTAGTTTAGCCCAGTTTACCCCAGTTTGGCCCCAGTTTGGCCCCAGTTTAGCCCAGTTTAGCCCAGTTTGGCCCCAGTTTGGCCCCAGTTCGCCCCAGTTTACCCCAGTTTGGTCCCAGTTTGGCCCCAGTTCGCCCCAGTTTACCCAGTTTGGCCCCAGTTTACCCCAGTTTTGACCCCAGTTTGGCCCCAGTTTGGCCCAGTCTGCCCCAGTGGCAGGGAGGGCGTGGCCGAGGGGGGAGGGGTGCAGGCCCTGCCCCATTGCCCCTCCCCCACTGGACTCTGACCCCCCCGGCGCCGCCATCGCGGGACACGCGCGGACTGGGAGCACTGGGAGCACTGGGGGCACTGGGAGCGACTGGGAATGACTGGGAGCAACTCAGATAGGGACTGGGAGCACTGGGGGCACTGGGGGCACTGGGAGCGACTGGGATAGCGACTGGGAGAGACTGGGAGCGACTGGGAGGAGGTGGGGGGGCACTGGGAGCACTGGGAGCAGTGGGAGCGACTGGGATGGGCCCTGGGGGCACTGGGATGGGCAACTGGGAGCGACTGGGAGCAACTCCGATAGGGACTGGGAGCACTGGGAGCAACTGGGGGGCACTGGGAGTGACTGGGAGCAACTGGGAGCGACTGGGGGGAACTGGGAGCAACTGGGAAAGACTGAGATAGGGACTGGGAGTACTGGGAGGGCACTGGGAGCACTGGGATGAGCTCCAGTAGGGCCTGAGGGGAACTGGGAAGGTCTGGGGGGGAACTGGGAGGAACTGGGGGGAACTGGGAAGGTCCAGGGGGGAACTGGAAGGTCTGGGGTGGAACTGGGAGTACTGGAAGGGCTCCCAGTGGCCCCAGTAGGGCCTGGGGAGACTGGGAGGGCACTGGGAGCACTGGGAGCACTGGGAAGGGGCGCTGGGAGTGCTGGGATGGGCACTGGGAGGAACTGGGGGGCACTGGGAGGAACTGGGATGGGCACTGGTGGTACTGGGGGCAGTGGGAGGTGTCACGGGGTCACTGGGGGCACTGGGAAAGGTCACTGGGAGCCCTGGGAGGGGTCAGGGGAGGTGGCACTGGTGGCACTGGGAGCCCGGCGGGGTCACTGGGAGCCCTGGGTGGGGTGACTGGGAGGTGTCCCTGGTGGCACTGGTGGCCCTGGTGGCACTGGGAAGGGTCACTGGGAACACTGGGAGCCCCGCGGGGTCACTGGGAGGGTCACTGGGGTCACTGGGAGGGGTCAGGGGAGGTGGCACTGGTGGCACTGGTGGCACTGGGAGCGACGAGGGGTCACTGGGATCGCTGGGAGGGGTCACTGGTGTCACTGGGTGGGGTGACTGGGATCAGTGGCAGCCCTGGGAGGCTCACTGCTGTCCCTGCTGTCCCTGCTGTCCCTCTGTCCCTGCTGTCCCCGCTGTCCGTCTGTCCCTGCTGTCCCTGCTGTCCCTCTGTCCCTCCTGTCCCTCTGTCCCTGCTGTCCCTGCTGTCCCTCTGTCCCTCTGTCCCTCTGTCCCTCTGTCCCTCTGTCCCTGCTGTCCCTGCTGTCCCTGCTGTCCCTGCTGTCCCTGCTGTCCCTGCTGTCCCTGCTGTCCCTCTGTCCCTGCTGTCCCTGCTGTCCCTCTGTCCCTCTGTCCCTGCTGTCCCCGCTGTCCCTGCTGTCCCTCTGTCCCTGCTGTCCCTCTGTCCCTCTGTCCCTCTGTCCCTCTGTCCCTCTGTCCCTCTGTCCCTGCTGTCCCTCTGTCCCTCTGTCCCTCTGTCCCTCTGTCCCTCTGTCCCTGCTGTCCCTCTGTCCCTCTGTCCCCTCTGTCCCTCTGTCCCTCTGTCCCTCTGTCCCTGCTGTCCCTCTGTCCCCTCTGTCCCTCTGTCCCTCTGTCCCTCTGTCCCTCTGTCCCTCTGTCCCTCTGTCCCTGCTGTCCCTCTGTCCCCTGCA